>PVJA010004899.1:62976-82680 GCA_004027025.1 Myocastor coypus | reverse complement strand
ACTTGCCAGGCAGGCACTTGTGCAACGGAACTATCTCCCCAGCCCCCACCTAGTAATTAACTTTCTGTACTTTTTCTCCTCCTCCTCCTCCTCCTCCTCTTCCTGCTCCTCCTCTTCTTCTTCTTCTTCTTCTTCTTCTTCTTCTTCTTCTTCTTCTTCTTCTTCTTCTTCTTCTTCTTCTTCTTCTTCTTCTTCTTCTTCTTCTTCTTCTTCTTCTTCTTCTTCTTCTTCTTCTTCTTCTTCTTCTTCTTTGTCCAAAACAGAACTCCACTCAGGTTCTTTCTACATTCTGCAAATTCAGATGATTATTTTGCTAGTTATTTGCAATATTTGAATATTAACACCTTGTTTGATAGAGTGCATGTTTTCTTTCTTTCTATTATTATTATTATTATTTTTTTTTGGTCTTTTTTGAGACAGGGTCTCGCTATGCAGTTCATCACTTTTGTTGCCTAGGCTGGTCTCGAACTCGCACTGATCCTCCTGCCTCAGCCTCCTGAATGCTGGGATTACAGGCGTGCGCCACCATGCCCAGCTGAGTGCATATTTTCTGTCTAAGGGCTGCTGCTTTATTTTTCGTCATTTCCTTTGCTACACAGAAGCATTTCTGTTTATTAGTGGATAACATCTCATTGTATGACTAGCACCTTTTGTTTATCTCTTAATTCTTTAATGGAAATTTGATTTCCATAGTTTGCCTCTCAGGAACAAGGCTGTAATGGAATGCACCTCACTTCTGAATGCCTGTGTGGTCACCGGATTGAATTTCTGTTGGGTGCACACTGAGGAGTGTAGTTGCTGGGTCACACGGTAACTCCACGTCTCATTTTTTTATGGTACTGACTGATTAATTTCCAAAGCAGCTGGACCATTCTACATTGGATGAAGGTTCCAGTTTCTCCAAGTCCTTATTAACAGCATTTCCTACCTGACTGTCGTCCCTGCCATGGGTATAAAAGTCTATTTCCTGCAACTTTTATCAGGTTATCCACCTTGGATGGCTAATGTTGCTAAGAATTTTTTACATGACTTTTGCTGTTTGTACAGCATCTTTGGGGATATATCTATTCCTTCCCATGTTCATTATTTAATTTGCATTATCTGGGTTTCTATTACTGAATTAGAAGAGGAATCCTCCCTGTTTACCTCCGCTTCATCCTCGTGACGCTATCCCGGGATTTCCTTCTCTACCTGTATTTTGCAGCTTAGAGCAAGCCCAGATCACGGGCATGCACTGTTTTGCCCCAGCTCCACAGGGAGGAAGAGCCACGGAAGATTCAGCCACTGTCCTTCAGGCCACACAGCTGGGACCCTTTCGCACGCTTGTGCCCATTCCTGTTCAGCGTTGTACCACTCAGCAAGCAAAACAGCGAAGGTGGTGGAGATGACAGCGCCGCCGTGCGTGCGTTAAAGTTTAAACAGCGATTTAGAAATGAGCAGACCTGGGGCGGCGAAGCAGCCCAGAGCTGAAGGAGACCAGACCGCAAAGCCTGAGAACACTGAGAAGCGACGTTAATGGACCGACAGTGCGTACGCCCTTGCTTCTTTGCGTGATGTTGGTCACACGCTGGAAAGACACCTGCTCTTGAGAGTGTTATAGCAAGAAAGGGTCTTGCAGAATCCGAGCCAAAACTAGAAGCTACTATAACCTTGGTCTGGTGTAAAGGGTCAACTCTGTCTTGGGGTCCCAAGGTTGAGCTGGAGAATAAAGAGGGTACACAGGCAGGAGAGCCATGCGTTTTTGTCTGAAGGTATAAATATAAGCACTGTCATTGTCAACTGCTTGGGTACAGTGGGCCTGCCACGCGTTCCTTGGATTTACACAAAGGAGCAACTACTTCCACTGGGTTAAAAGGTCATGTTGCCTCATCTGCTTTGTTGCCAGGCTGCCCAGCTGTGGGGAAGAGCAATAATCCACTGGATCAAGGCAAAGGCTCAGTGGCCTTATGTCCTGTGGGATTAGCCTAGGGTAGGAGCTACCAGATAAACTGGTGCCTAACACCCTCTTGCTGTCTAGGTCTCTACCTTAAGGGTTGGAGCTAATAATACCTAAGGAAATAATCTGGCGGACAGCGTTTCATCTTGTCCTTGGGCTGCCACCAGATGATTATGGACAGGAAGTGGGGTGGCTCCAACTGAACCACCACTCTGCCTCCACAGAGCAAGTGGGGCTTGGCAAATTGTGCCTAGGGCTAAGCTTGGCATTGTAAATAAAGTTTTATTGGGACACAGCCATGCTCATTTGCTTATTTGCATCTTTTAAAGCCTAAGATATTTACTATCTTGACTTCTGTAGAAAATATTTTCTGCCTCCCGGCGTGGAAGAGAAGGAGGCCCATGACAGCTAATTTGAAGCCTTCTATTGCCATGTATTTCTCAATGCCACTGAGCTGGCGCAAAGTGAGCAGTGGTGCCTGAGGAGCCACGTTGTTATTGGTTACACCGAGATGCTTGTTTTCTGCCGGGGCTTGCTGATGCCTGAGGCTGAGAGCTGACAAAACCCAGTCTGGTGCTTTCTTTAAATGCTTGAACTATTCCCCATCTCCCTACCCCAAACGTGCCAGCCTCCCCTGTCCTCTTCTGCCTACTCGGTGAGTGCAGTTTTCCATTTGGGAAAATGTCTGGAAGGAATGTCAGGGCTTTGCCAGCACCATCTCGTGTGCTTCTGGAGACAATCCCAGCTCTTATTTCTGCAGCTCACTGCTGAGAAAGGAGCAAAATACAAACAAGGTGTGGCACTTTCCCTGGATCCCACAGAGGATCATGTGTGGGGTCCCATGCAAGCTGGAAGGAACAGGCAATGCCAGGAGGGAGTCAGCTTTGCAAAGGAGAGACAGCCCTATGGGCAGAGCCTCTGGTGATTCCATTTCAGTCCTCATGGTCCTGGTACTCTAACTGCTTCAGTGAGGTGAGTGCTATTTTAAACATAGCAGAGGAGTCCATGTGGTAGAATCTGTTAATTGCCCAGTGGGAGACCTGCCACGCAATCCTGTGATGGCTAGCAGCCACGGTTAGGTTGTTACTGTTATGGCTAGCATTATCGGTTTACTATCTTAAATGAGAAATCAATGCCTGAAGGTGAGCTTCTTGGCTGTTCGTTCAGTGTCTCAGGGTGTGAGGTCAGGTTGGTGCAGCAGACAGGAAAAGACCAAAAATGTTCAAAGCTAAGGGGAAGACAGAGAAGTTTGTTGAGTAATATTTATTATCCAAAAGGTGTACCTGCACCTTCTATTCTCACTCCTTGCTACCAAGCCCGAATGTAGATCTACAGCCACCAGATCTAGCAATAGTTCCTGGAAAGGCACAAAAGTTATGTAAATATTGCAAGATTGTTTCCACGTGAAGAACCTGTGTGGGGCGGGCCAGATAGCTGAGAGGATTAAAGCACCTGCTTAGACAGACACAGGGACTGGGCTTGGATCCCCAGCATGCAATGCTGGTCCCACCCACAAGGCACATTGAGCCAGCCACTGGGACTGGAAGTGCTCATGCATACCTGTAATCCCAGTTCTTGGGAGGCTGAAAACAGCAGGATGACTACAAGTCTGATCTATGCGGTGAGATCCTGTACTAAACATATTAAAGAACAATGAACAGAACCTGGGTGGCAAAAAAGCTGAAGGTCCGTATCTGGCTTGCACCTTCTTAGATAAAGGCACTAAGACCTTCCCTGGAGGGGGATTTTGCTGGGAAGCCATACTTATATTTGTTCACACCTAAAGATGGCTTCACTGTTTCATTTGAGCATCTGGCAAATATTTGTCAATCTATTCTCATGTGCCAGGATCTGAACTAAGAGTTTAGACATAAGCCAGACAGACTCCTCACACATGAAGCATTTTCGCTCTAGGAAAAAGGACTGATTTTTTTTTCTGAAATAATTACAATGAACTATGATTGGTGGATCCAATCAGTGCACATGCAACAGACTGTACAGAGAATAAGAGTAGGAAAGGGACGCAGAAGGATGGGGAATTGGAGCTGGGCTTTGAAGGATAGATAGGAGTTTCCTAGAAGAATAAAAAATGCCGTGATGTGCCTCTTGATAGCCAATAACGAGACCTGGCAATTTAAAGTTAATCAACTAAAATTAAAGTAAGGATTTAATTCCTGTAGTGTGGAAGCTTTAGTGAGTGCATGATTCAATTATTTCGACCACTGCAGAAAGTTTTACGGAACTGTGTGTATCTCTAAGCATGAATAAAAAGACAGATATTCCAAGAAAGGGAAATTTGGAACACAGATTTCTGGATGTGACTAAAGGGAAATTCAGAACTGAAGTGTCAGAAGAAGGCCAGAAGAGGAGGAACTATGACCAGTACTTCACCACTGGTTTCCTCAGCTCCTGCCTCTGTAGGACTGCGCATGCTCCTGCTTCCCTGCCTGCCTGGCCTTTGCCAACGTCCTTTCACTCACTTTATTCATGGTTTTCATGAGTTTAGAACCCTCCGACAGTCCAGGCAAAGCAAAGATTACCCGATCTGGGTGTTTCACCTTCCTGGAAAGGGTGTCATATTCATTACTTCAGATAATGCCTGTGAATATTAAATATTTTAATAATTTCTCATAGCACCAAAACTTACAAAAGGAAAATAAGATTATAACTTCTTTTCATAGCATGCTGGTCCACATGGTAGAGCCATGTTTGAAAAATGATGAGCTTACCTCTCTTGTTACCTATTGAGATATTAAGGATCATTAAAAATACTTTATTATACTTTCTCTATTTCACTGTCTCTTGTGAGTGTCTTAGAAGTGTAGGTTGAACTTTAAATTGGTGCTCATGAAAAGAATAAGATTTATACGAGGGAATTTTCCATTTAATTTTAGTTATTTTGGTAGTTGACGAACATTAACCACTTCTCTATTATTCTGATGATTAGTCTTGGGTTGAATTAATCTCAATTAAGTAAAAGGTGCAATTTAGAGCTTAATTTGGAAATTCTACGAAGCTCTTGCAGATGACAGTTCACACCTATTTTCTGTAGATAATGTCTTTTTCATGGGCATTCATTTGCATATGTATGCACTATTCTGTCCAACGGAAAACTCCATGGGCGCGCCCTCCCCCTCCTCTGTGCCAGGCACTATGCTTGGGCGGCAGCAGCGGACAAAACTGTGAGATTCTGGCTTCATGGAGCTCACTGTAGTTGGGGGAGGGCCACCAAGGACCATCTATAAGCAAGCAATGAATAAGCTATCAGATTATGGCACACATTTCAAGGATAATAAAACAGAGTGATGCTTCTTAAAGAGGTGGTGAGAGCAGGTTTTTATCCGAGTAGTCAGAAACTTTCTCTTTGATGAGTGTGCTTGGAAAGGGCTCTTGGATGACGTCAGTCTCCTCGCCGTGGGCCTCGGTTACCTCCTTTCTCATGGCTGAGACAGAACACGTGACACCCAAAATCAAGAAAGGAAAGGTTTCTTGAGCTCACAGTTGGAAGAGTTTCAGTCCGTACTCATGTGGCTCCAAGGCAGAGAAACACATGGAAAAGGGCAGCCGTTCCTGGCAGTGAGAAACAGCAAAGAGCAAAGGGTGGAATACCAGCCGCAGCTGCTAGTACAGCCGCTCTCCCCGCCTTGCATTTATATGCAGATTATTCACCACAAGGAGAGTGCAGCGCTCCCACCCATAAACCCAGCATTGGATCAAGAATTCACCACGCAGTCTAGAAGCCATCCCGTGACTGCATGAGGCTTTGGGTGAACCACTAGACGCAAACCATAACACCATGAGAGGATCCGGGAGAGGAGCATATTCGGGCCAGGGCAGAGACTTGGAGGGAGAAGGCGTCACAAGTGTTGGATAGAGAGAGAAGATGGTGCCAGGGCTAAGAGAGCAAAAATATTGGCAGTGGTGGGTTTTGCAAGGCATTTAAAGCCACAGTGAGGGTGTTAGGGGGTTTTGGACATGGCAGTGACATGATCAATACAGTAGTCACATCTTGATACTCAGTCACTTTGAGGTTCATCTGATTTGAGACTTGACACTTGGATGCAAAGTTTTACCTCAGTGCTGGTGGTTTGCTCGTGTGTGTGTGTGTGTGTGTGTGTGTGTGTGTGTGTGTGTGTGTGCCACAACTCTGTGGGGTCAGTTGCTTTGTGGTTGCCCCTTCTTCCTCATAGAATGATCTGTTTGATGCTGATCACAATTTCCAGAACCAATTAGCAAAAGCTATCTAGGTGGCATCCGGTGGTTCTTGTGTATACGGTGGAGAGACACGAGTAGAATCTATCTGCATTTTAGCTGGAGCCTTGACACGACTCACTCCTGGGCTCTGCCTGTGGCGCCAGTGACCGCTCGGAGGCAGACTGATCAGGGAGGAGGTGTCTTCCTAGTAGGTGCCCAAGTAAGCAGCCATGGCCAGCGAGGTACACCCCTCCTTTCTCCCTTATGTTATGACCTTGAGGAGGAGGAGGCGGCGCTTCAGCTGGGTGTGGTGGTGCACGCCTGTAATCCCGGCACTTGGGGGGCAAATGCAAGAGGGTCACTAGGAGCTCAAGGCTGAACCAGTGCTGCCCGGCGACTTCAAGGCCAGCCTGAGTGGCACGGTGAGACGCTGTCTCAGAAGCCAAATCAAAACAATAAAGAAGAAACATGGTAGTCTGCACTTGGTTCTGCCACAGTGACTCCAGACACCAGGCATTGCGCCGCCTCTGTACTGTGCACCGAAGACACGGTAGTCTTTGCCTGCTGCCAGCTCAGAACCTTCTGCTCCTGAGGAAAGCACTTAGCAAATGGGCCCATGCTGAACTATGTTCTACGCTAATGCAGGGTTTCTTAGCCTGGCCCTATTAACAATTTAAGGTAGAGAATTCTGAGGGTCTTTTGTTTGTTGTTGTTACTGGTGGTGGTGTGCGTGTGTGTGTGTGTGTGTGTGTGTGTGTGTGTGTGTTGGATACCGGTGTACTACAAGATGCTTATCAGCATCTCTATTCGCTAGATGCCAGAAATACCTCTCCCATTCTGTGGCAACAGAGTGTCCAGTGGCCTTTACACATGTCATCTACAGGGCAAAATTATCCCCAGTTGAGTCTGCTGCCCTCCTTCTAACTCCATGCGTAATTAAAGGAGCTCCAGTGCAGTCGAGTTCAGAAGGCTGTGCTCGTTATGAGCCTGGTTGGAAAGTGTTCCCTTGCTTGTTACTGATAGAGCGAAACGTTCTATACATGGAGCTGGCTGGGGAGGCTGGGGGTGGAACCAGCCTCCTTGTGATCCTTTATTTCAGTCCCACTGAAGGTAGTAGGTGTGGGGCTGGGTGTTATTAGCAGTCTGGGAAGTCTGTGAAAGGCCAAGTGATTGTTTTAAATCAATCTTGTGCCAGTTCTGATCATTTTGCAAGTTTCTGAAAATAGGAGCCACCGAAAGACGTTTTGATCTTTCAAAGTCCAAAGCTGTTGCAATACCGCGATTACAAAATGTTGCTCTTTTGGAGGTTAGTTCTACTAAATTCACATTGTCAGTTATGTAAGAGCTTTATAGCTTGGTCTTGCTCTACTCTGTACTCCCTTCTTGACTTCAAAGAGGGGTAGTTGTCACTCAGTTATACACTTGAGTTGAGGAGTGTGTTCTAGAAGACAGACAGTTCGATGGCTAAAGGACCGACCTATCCTATTCTACAATGCTAGTTAGTGACGGTGACTTGCCCTGCCGGTAATAAGGCTGACATTAGATACTATTAATGTTATTTTATCTCTGCTAGTTATTTATGCTCATAATAACCCCATAAGATGATCATTGCTTTCATCACTGTGCGTGTGACAAACTGATGTCACCTATCTTGTCCTCCTAACAATAAGGCCAGAGTCCAAGCATTGGTGTGTCTTGAGGATCTACGCTCCTAATTTGTATAACAGGCTGCCCCTCTAGCAGTTGTTAATTGGTCATGGTAGTGTTTGACTGTGTTCAATACATTCTACATCTGCTTCATTAGTGATCATATTTGAGATGAAAGCTGTTTGTCACCATACCTAGCTCCTCTTCCTCCTCAACTATGAGGCTCTGGATTCTTCCAAGGCTGAACACAGACGGTGGAGACACATGCATCTCATAAACCTCTGGGGAAGGGAGGAAAATAGTTGAAAATTCTCTTGCAAGTAACTTTTCAGGCTCCTTTGAGCTTGGATCAATAGAGGTTTCATTGCTCTGCTCTCTTGTTTGCCTTTTATATTTCTACAAAGGCAGATCGAGCCTTTCTATAAGCACCGTTCGGCAAATCTGTGACTTTTCCATCCTGCTGGCAGCAATCCCAGTCTTCCACTCATGAGAGGTTCCCCTGTTTCTCCATTAACAGGAGATGCCCTGCACGATCAGTCATGGGGATATTTGTTCCAGATTAGAGCATACGAAGCCCGGTTTGTCTCCTAACTCTCATTTAGCTCATCTACTACTCTGTTTTCCTGGTTGGAAGGAGCCCTGTCCAACCGCTTAAAACTTGTAGCTGGAAGAGACAGAAATGTCTTCTTTTTCTTCTGCCATTGTGTCCTTTATTGGCAAGATCTGGACTGGGCCTGGGCTGTGTCACTCGCTTCCACCTTTATGCCTGAAATGGACTGTCTGCGCCACTAGTAAGCAGACCCCAGGGAGAACTTGCTGTCTCTTCCCTTTGGATGGCCTGCCAGCTTCCCACACAGCCAATGGGCCAACAGTAAGCTTTGGTTAGGCAGGAGGGTAGTGTGTTACAGGTGACTGTGTGGCTTAGTTTTTTGCATGCAGTGCAGAGAGTCACTGAAATGCTTCTGCGTCTATTTTTACGTGGCATGTGAGCAGCTTTGCAGGGGTCGATGCTTTAGGCTGCCCGAGCATAAGCAAATAACAAGTTCTGTGGTAAATTTGGTATGATGTAATACTTTCATGATAATGGCTCTGTAGTCTGGTTTGAAATCCTGACATTAGTCTTGGTTTGATCTTCAGGCTTCCCTCATCCCTACCTAAGCTACATTGCTGTGGCTTATGGCATTCATTAAGATTGTTTCTCCTTAAAACAGTGATTAAACACAGTCTCTAGCATTAACATTGCCCCATTTCCACCCAGGTCCATATCACTCACTTTCTGAGGTGATGGTTAAACTATTTTGCAATCTCGCTTTTCCCATTCTGGCTTCATCTTCCAGGTGGGGTATAATCCGGCTACGTAGCAGCTGCCCCTTTACCCTTCTTTTTTCACACGAAGACTCAAAAAAGGGGTGACTTTCAGTTTCCAGTTGCTAAGTAGAAATGTTCATGACCAAAGGAGCCTATAAATCTTGCTGACCATAATTATATTTTTAAAAAGAAGATGGTTAATTACCGAACTGGTTTGTCAATGGTTATTTTAATCACACAGATTACCCTTGCTGGTGTGGACAAACATTAAGCGGGAGAGACAGGACATGAGGCACCGTGGCCAAGTGGTGTTGCGGCTGGAAATTAGGCTCCAGAGGGCAATTTGTCAGCTTGCTTACACGGTGTGAAACTCGCTTTCTTGTACACAGACACCACTTCCTGTGCGGCCAGCCACCTCGCTTCTGCTGATGTAAAAACCTTTAGTTCCTTCCTTTTCACTGTTTTTCAATGGGAGCATTACAAGATCCTTACTTAGGGTTTGTAGAGCCTCTTGGTAACTCCAGAAGCTATGGTTGGCTTAAATCAAATTTTGGATGAGCCAACATTTCACATCACAATATTGCCAAGTGGCCTGGGGAGCTTTTAAGAGTAGTTTTGCCTTTTGAGTTCAGAGACAATGGCATTTGGACAACTCGCACTGTAGCATTTGTCCAAATTCAGCAGCCCCTCCAAGTACCTCTCCCATAAGGATTCTTGAAACGGTCATTCCTCGAGGTCCTATGAAATGATTTTGCTCACAAGAGAAGCACGCCTCCTACTTTAGAGGATCCTTTGGTCAGGTAAGGGCTCAAGTTCATGCCCCCATGCGGATGCCACCAAGGAGACCTGAGTGTGGAGAGGCCCTATAAAAGAGCCCGGAGGCCCAGGTGGACCTGCCATCTGCCAAAATGTGGAGGCTGAGTACAGTGGTGTCTCGGCCCGAAGCGATGCTCTAAGACGTGTGCAATGCCCAGGATTCTTCCTTGATTGCCCTGTTGCTTTGGCTGTGGCCTGGGGGAGTTGGGGAGTGAGCAGGGCCACGCCCCTCGTGTTGGTAGCCTTAACACGCCTTAGCTTTCTTAGTCATCAGTCCTGTTCACCCACCCACGAAAATCCTTCTCGCTGGATCCCAGCTTAAGCTCCACAGTCCATGCTCATCTTCCTCTGCCCCACTGCAAGCCTCTCTGCTTTCCACAGTCTGCCCTCCTCCTGTATCTGCTAGGGTTGTCTCAGTCACGGTGGCCTCCTTGAGCCATGGAGGACCACGCTTGATTCACATTTTGTCTGGCTGGTTCCTGACATTTCACCTCCTGGGGCTCGCGTTAGGCCTCTGATGAGCGATGGGAAGGGTTCATTCATATTCTTTAGGACACAGACTTGAAGGCTTTGAGGGACTAATGAATGTCCTACCCATCTAGGAAGCCCACCTTGAAAAGCACATCAGCCTTGCTTTCCCCTTGCACTGTGTAAATGCTGAGTGCACCTTAGTATCATTGCATCAAAACTGTTGGCAGACGCCTGTGCAGGGAGTAGGCAGCACTCAGCTTCCCAAAGTGCATGCTTCGGATACTGGAATCACAGCAGACCAGGACAGGCGGGAAACAGGAGCCAATCCTATGGCCACTGGCACTGAAAAACGGTCAAACAAAACCAAAAGTAATTCCTAACCACAGAAATTCTCAAGCCTTAGCATTGTTCATGAAACTCCCAGGAAATACAATAAACAGCATTTTCAAAAGTGCTTTGACCGGTGATGTTTTTATTACTGAGTCCTCCCTCCCTCCCTCCTTCCCCTCCCTCCTTCCCTCGCTCCCTCCCTCTCTCCTTCCCTCTCCCTCCTTTTGTCTTTTTCTCCTTTCTTTCTGAGCAGCTCTACATTAGGGTGTTTGAAAGACTGTACTCAAAAAATTCTGATTTAGACTATTAAGATGCATCAATGTATTTGGTTGACTCCAGAGTAATAAAAGGTAATGAATGATTCAGTTGGTTCACATTCTATGTATAAATATTGCCTTGTGCCAGGCGTGGTGGCACATACTTGTAATCCCAGCACTTGGGAGGCTGAGGCAGAAGGATCAGTGCGAGTTCCAGATGAACCTGGGCTACAAAAATGAGCTCAAGGCCAGCCTGAGCTGCATAGCGAGACCCTCTCTCAAACACACACACACAATTTGCCTTGTGAACCAAACAACTGTGATTCAGAACTTCCTCCACAGGAAGTATACAGAGGCAACCTGGACATCCAGCAACCCTAGGGCCAGCCTCCTCCTCAGCCCCTCCTCAGTTGGGGTCCAGAAGGTTCTTGGGCCATCTTTTGCTGTTTCAGGGCACTCCTAGGCAATCAGAGAAAGCATCCCAGAATTTTATGTGAAACACCACCTGCAGCTGTTCCAACACAACGAGTATACAAAGGAGAGAACCAGCGGTAGAGGCTGCTGTAAATTCACGACCCACCCCCTGTCTGAAAGCCCACAAGGAACCCATCAGCTCTGCCCGAGTGAGGCCTCCAGGACTCTGCAGGCTTTGCCATCTCAAAGAAGTTAATTTTATCCTAAAAAGTAATGAAATTACTGATAGACCAGGCTGGGCTCGCTAGTGTTTAATATCATCTGCATCTTTGGGCCCTGTGCTAGTGCTGCCGATTAGCTGTAATGTGGTATTCTGAGCACCATTTAGATATTAATTATTTTTTAATAACCTTCTCATTGACAGCCTAAAGCTTTGCCTGGGATTCTAATGAAAGTTTTCACATGAAAGAAAGGGATAATATTAAACAGCACTAATAAGTCCTCTGAGAAAATTCAATACAGTATCTTTGACAAAAGAAAGGGAGAAAGAAAAACGAGAAAAGAACAACACATATTCCCAGCCAATTTGTGTCTTCTCGTTAGAATTTTACATTTATTATTGCATAGTTGCTACAAATTATTCTCAGTTATTGTGCTTATGAACCCATGAAGAATTAGTGTATTCTTAATAAGTACTAAAGAATGTATGTATTAGAAATTCTTTAACCTTTATGAAAAAGGAAAAGGCTTTATTAATGATTATAGCTTTGGATTAGAAAGTGTGTTTCCAGCTGGCGAGATGGCTCCATGGTCTAAAGCACCTGCTTAGGCAGGCTTAGGCAAGCTTAGGCAACTGTGGGGACTGCAGTTCTATCCCCACCACATGATGCACCAGCCCCACCCCCAGGGCAGCCTGAGCCAGCCATAGCATAAATTTTTAAAAGTTTAAAAAATAAATAAATGAAAAAGAAAGTCTGTTTCACTCGAAGTTTGCAGAGCACACTGCAATGTCTTCGCTTGCCTAGCCTCTAAGAATGTCTTTAAAGAAGAGGACAAAGGTTACTACTGTCTTTTTTATTTTATGTGGAGAATGAAAATGGGTTTGTTGTGGCTGCCTGGCCAGCCAGGGAGCATGGTAAGGGGTTCACACTCCAGGGACAATGCCATCCCATCTGAGCACAGTTCTACCAAGCCTGTATGAACAGCTCTAGAATTACCATGATTTATCCTCCTTTTGAGGCATCTGAGTAAGTACATGGATCCTCGCAAGGTGGTCTGTGTTATCACCGGAACCTTTGAAACTGGTGCGCTGGGTGGATATTTGCACAAAGCACAACTGGAAAGTGGGACAGGGTGTTGGCGCCTGATGTCCAGGGCCATTTTGATTCGCCAGGGCCAAAATGTGGCTGACCGTCTGTGATTTCATCCCAGACCACACTTGGGGACAACCAAGGAGATTCAAGCGAGTAACATGGAAGACCCAAGGGAACTGTGAGGAGGACCTTGGTCACTGCTCTTCTCTGCTGAAGTGCAACGCCTGCCACCCCGACGAAAGGAGGCAAGGTTAATTTCAGCTCATAGTTTATAGCAGTGCCAGTCCATAGTTACCTGGCTCCACCACAGAAGGCGCAGCAGAGGGGATCGCCAAGCAGAAACAGTCCATGGTAAAGCAGGCAGGAGGCGACAGCCCCAGTGGCAGCCAGCCAGCCTTTCTCTCTTACCTCAAACAGGCTGCAAATCTTTCACATGGTGTCCATCCCACCCAAGGTGTGGCTTCTGTCTTCAGTGACTCCATCCAGCCATACCTAGAACTATGCTGGTTCCAGTCAGTGGGCTAATTGAGTACTAGGCACCCTCAATCCCATATCATACCCTTAACCTCTATCCCCACACCCTAGGCCCAGCCATCTCTGAAAAGCTCTACCTACAAACATAAGAAGCTTTGTGGGGACATCTAGATACCAGCCAGAGCCATGACTCTTCCCAAGGATCAGATTTGGAGAGCCCAATAATTATGGCCTGGAGACTAGGATCCAGCCCCGTTCCACTGGCATTCACCCGAAACCCACAAGAACATACACAAACATGGGTGGAGCAGCTCTGTCCTAATGTGGAGCTGTTGTTTAAAACGGAAAAGTCTTGGTTTCCTTCACTGATATTTCATCGTACAGCGAGTAGAATATTCACTATTAAATGATGTGGGTCCACAACATGATGTGGGTCATACGGTGTGTGGCAGAGGGGTGTGGTCGCTTGGCCCCGAACTTTGCCCCTTGTCACTGATGTCACTTGAAAAATTATAAGAAACTCATCCAGTTTCAGTTTCCCATACAATGACATATGCTTTAAGCCCATATTTTTAAAATGGTTAAAGTCTTTCTTAAAAGGTGACCCTGGAAATATGACATGTAGGGCAACTTGTAAAAGTTTGGGCTAAGTAGTTAACTAAGTAAGTAACTAGTCAACTAAGCCAAGTATAAGTAAAGCAAGGTGCAAGTTCCAGGTCCACTTAACAACCAGCAACCTGATGAAGAAAAACGACTCTTTTCTTTCTTCTTAGAGATTGCCCACATGGTAACGGGATCCTAGAAGTCCTCAGAGAACACATTGGAGATCAAAGTTAGAAAACATACCTTGCTTATTTTCTGAGCTCTGAGCAGACAGGAGAAGAAAGACTGAATTTAATCAAAAAAGATTTTATTGATGAAGGTGTCTTTCCTTCAGGCTAAACTTTGGCCCTTGCATGCTAATAAAACCTCTCATTTCCCAGAAGTAGCATCCTGCTTAAACTCCTGGGAGAGACCATGGGCAGGAATACATCTGGAGGAGTGGGACCTGAGTATGACCAATCAGATGCTGGCTAGGTCTCCTGCTGTTCTTTGCTAAGTTAGGAAGCTCTTGCTTCGCTCTGAACTGGCTTATTTTTAATTCCTGGGCAGTTGCCTGGATGCCTTGGGTTCCTGGGAAGGTGTATGCCCTGCTTCTGCTCCCTGCCACCTCCCCAGTTCCTGTCGGCTCAAGCCTCACAACTGTGCCCTTTCGTTTCACTACCTCTGTCTCTCCATGCAGTGGCTTTACTACCCAGGCACGAAGACAGGCAATCTCGAGCCTCAAGTTTTGGTCACTGCTAGCTGGTACCTTGAGTGAACCCCTTTGAGCTGGTACTAGAACGGGTTGGCCTGGCAGGCAGCCTTTCTTTTCAATTTCTGTCTGCAGCAGCCAAAGGGCTCTGCCTTCTGCACACTCTCATTACTGCTACACTTGAGAAATATTAGTACAGATATTTAAAAGGGCAGGCTGTGGTTGGAGTCTCTGCCATCCTCACCTCAGTTCTCAGGCTGTGGGAAGAAACTGTTGGGGGAAGATGACATTCAGAATCCAGGGAGCAGAGGGACTGTGGAAGGAGTTGTTTTCTGTGTTGGGAGCTTCCTCGGAGGCCAGTGGTGGTGGGCCGTCCCCACAGCCCTGTGAGACCTTTCGGTATAATGAGAATAAGCCACCATTCAGACTCTAGATGTTTAGCTGATTTTCTGAGCATCTTGGGCAATTGCTTCCCCCCACTCCTTCTCTGTGTGCCCTTTTCCTTGCTTTCTTTCCTCTCGGCGCCCTCCTCTACTGCTAACAAGAAAGGACTTGCTGACTGCCTGGCCACCAACTTCTAGAGATTCACTGAGGTGTAAACTCCACAGTTTTGGGGCCATGATGGGTCTCATTCTCTGCAAACTCTACAACATGATTTCTGACCAAGAGTGTTCAGTGAATAAGTATGTACTTTCCTGACCTGTATTAATGTACGAATGCCCACCTTCCTGGGCCCTAGTGAGAATGTGACTGTGATACGATCCTTGCAAAGTGCTCTGTAAATAGTTGGCCTCAGACAGTGCCGATGGAATGCCTTTTGACCATATAAATTCAAATGCTTAGATGAATCCTGTCCTTGGGCCTACGTGGAAACAAATGTCTGGTCACTAGGAGAAAAGAGAAAGTATGACTATTTGTGTCTTGCCACGTGATCACCTGGAAGAGGGCCGATTTCTAGACTCTCCAATAGCATAGGAATGAGGAGTTCCTTGGTTTTCCTGCTGTATTTGTTTGGTAAAAAAGTTACATGTGGCTATTGAGCCCCAGGAGGCCATCACAGCGCTATAGGATTTGAAAGGAGAAAATGCTTTCTGAGTCTCCACATCAGACCTTGCCCAGTGGAATTGGCTCCCCCAAAGAGTGTTTTTATGTTCATCCATTACTTTACTGCCCTTGTAAATAAATGCCGAGTATTGACTTCTCTGAAGGTCAGAGCTCTGAAAATAGCAAGGAAGAGCACAGAACGCGCTGTCGGCTGAGGCCTACCTTCCTGCGGTTTCTCTTCACCCTGAGTGCATGCACGCTTTCAGAAGTCACTCCAGGGAACCAACGTGAGCTTGCGATTCCCAATAGAAAACCCATTTCTTTAGCCAAACCAAAGCAGTGCTCCTGTTCTTCATTCATGCCCTGAGGCTCCCAGGGAGGAACATCAAAGAAAAGACCGCAGCTGTTGGTGACACCCCAGGCATATATATTTCAGGGCTGAAAACGAAGAAAACAGCAACATTCAAAGGGGCAAAGCTTTGGGAGGGAGATGCATTAGGTTGTGATGCAGGATCTTGAAAAGCGAGGGATCAAACAGAACTCCGAACTCTACTAAACCAAAATCCAGGAGGCTGGAGTTGCTGGTGCTCCAGTTCTATGATGTGTACATATCATAGGTCACAACAGTAGACCACATCAGAGACGTTAATAGCTTAATAAAATAGGTTTGCTAGGAACTCTTTGGGGGTGATTTCTGGGGTATCTTTCTTCCTGAGGTCACTACGCCCTCCGGAGAGGACACACTACTGTCCACCTCTTTCCAGCAGGAGCAGACCTCAGTGTTGGGAGTTGAGGCTGAGCTGTGATGGAGCCGGGACCTCCGGTGTCCGAGCCCAGTGGTCCTTCTGCTCCTTTCTCAGAACACTTTAACAAATACATCTTGAATCATCAGGTGATCCCGATGGCCATTTGGTGAGCTTTCTCCCGGTATGTGAGAGTGAAACCAAGAAGCCAGATCGGAAAGTTTATTTACTGAGCAACACTTTTTAAAAAGCATAAATCTATTTTAGTATCATATTTCTGTTCCATTGGACCTTTATATTGGTGGAGATAAATTTTTGTATGTTGTCTGGAACATACGACCACAGAAATAACTGATTTAAGCTCTTTTGTCCCTGAAATTAAATGGCTTACAATGCTATGATAGGTAGATATAAACATCAAGTGGAACCTCTTACAATTTAATGTTAGTGACTTCTCAGCTTCACAGATTCCTGTAGCCCTTAGTAGCTCTATCTCCGTGGCCTACCGCCCACTGGTAAGGGTCACTTTCTCATCTCTTGTCCCCTAAAAGTCAGCTTACCTTTGGTCTACCACAACTCCCTTAGCAAAAGAGGAATAAATGAATAAATAAACCACTGAGCTCTGTCACTTCCTCAGTAGCCTTGGTTCTTGGGAAGTGGCAGGAATAGTTTTGTGTTATAGGTACCTACATGTAACTTTACAGATAGAAAATGACTTTGCTGAACTTTAGTAATGACTCCACAAACCCTTCAAACCTCTAGTGTCTAATCATAATAAAGTCTTTTTTTTTTTTTTTTTTTTTAGCAAAGTACAATTAGTAATGTATTTATAGCCAGTAGATATTCTATGTGTATGCACAGTTGGGCGCGCACTCCTACACATACACAGAACTTTATCATGAACTTTTCTGATGCAAACTATGCATAATACACAATTTATGAATAATCATAAGGTATCTATCACTCTTCCTGACACATTCTGGGTAGCTAATTATAGATTCTTCTAGAATGCATTTGTTGATGTTGAATTCCTCTACTCATGGTCAACCTACAGTTTGACCTTGGCCATGATTGGCGACATTCAGATAAGCCTTCAATTCCAGGTCTCTACGTAGTCAGACACAGTTCCTCAGGCCATGCACAAATGTGTGAATGAGGTGCGCATGGTGGCGGACGATTTTGTTCATGCTGACCAAAAAGACAAAAGTAACTTCCTAGAGAGAAATACAACAATGTCCTTGTCACAGACATGAATGAATTTATTTCTGAACTGGGTCATCATTTTAAAATAGTAAAGGCTATTTTCTCCAGTTTTGTGCTGTTAATTCTAAAGCAACTATACACATAAGCTGTTTTTAACTTTAACCTGCATTGTATTTTATCCATCACTTCCTTACACCTATGACCAAGAAAATAATGAATACGTATGTTTGTCAATTATGTGACATAAATGCTCCACCGCAGCTGATCATAGGCTGTAAACTGTATATCCCCATGCATGGAGTAGGAAGGATGGTCAATGTCATGCTATTGTATACAAACCATTTTATTATGAATGGCTTTTAGAGAGCTAGCTCACAAACATGCTGACAGCTTTATGGAGAGCTCTTTTGAGCCAATACAAACAGCTTTGGTCTATGCCTGTGAACGCCTTACCTGCATGGACCTTTAAATCTGTAAGAGACCCAGAAAAGTTTGGGGAAAACAAAGCTGTGCTTTTCTAGTGAGGATAATTGCAGGCATGCAATTTTCTGTGTACTCTATCCCCCTCTTACTCTGTGCTGTGCAGCCATGACCGGGGTCAGGGCGCTGCTGCCTTTTTACAGTTTGGAAACTCCCCATCATCCTGAGTCTTGTATGTCCAGCACTCAGGAAAAGGTGTGTTTCTTCAGTGACAAAAAGATGACCAAGGCTGACACAGCAAAGCCTGGCCAGGGATCCAAGGAGTCAGAAGTCCCACATCTCAGGGCAGCACCATGAGCTGCCAGGCCATCTGTCTTTCTCCTCTTGGTGTGGTCCAGCTTTGCATGTGCTAGACCAGAACATCTGAGGTTGTCTTAAGCTCCTGTCCTCTTGGTGTATCCCATACATTCCTGGCCAGTTTTCTCCATGTATACTTCACTTTGTGGGGAACTAAAAAGGATCTCCTTGATTGGTATAGTGGAATCAAAAGAAAATTAGGTGCTATCGCCAATGCATTACTTACAACCACCTCAGAGATTTCTTGTTAGCGAAAACAGTACATGGTAATGATCTCCCACTCAGACTCCATTCTATGCTTAAATATTAATATCTTATTTTCCATTTTTGGGGACTGGGGAGATAGCTCAGGGGCACAAGTGCCTGCCTGGCAAGTGCAAGGTCCTGAGTTTAATTGCAGTTGTGGAAAAAAAAAAAAAAAAAAAAGAATGCACATTTACTTTCCATTTTTTAATTTTATCAATTCAATAAAAAATAACAATGAGACAGTTTCAAAACATGATAGTAAGACAGCCACAATAATTCATGCAATACATATAAGAATATGTATATTTATAGTAGTTATTGAGAGTACAAGATGTAGACATGATAACTTTTCTAAGCACTCCTGGTACACATATTTCTTCTCCTTGAACTAAGAGAAAGTCGTTGTATTTATAGTCCAATATTCCATAATAGTAGTGGGTTATCAGCACAGCTGATAATGTCAGAAGCTGTTGAGTTAAGCCTTTTACAGTTCAGTATATTAATATGGCTTTACTTTTTATACCTCGTGATTAAACCTTTCTGCTGGATGCTCAAGGCCTATTTAAAGCAAGATCCACATAACAAAATATGTAACTTTTGTATCGGACAAGGTCAGTCAAATCTCCTCAGGATTTACCTTGAAACCATGTATAGCATGAGTGTCAACCATCTGGATGAGTCATGGCCATTGCTTGACCAGCTTGCTTTCTGTGAAAACCTGAGAGTATTTTCTCTCTAGGTGACTTTCCTTAGGCACACTATACATTATCAATCCCTTTTCTCTGTGTCCCATAATCTCCTTGATCAGAAAATTTGGGACACCGCTGAGTTACAGGATGCTACAGTACAGGTTCTATTATATCCTGAGTCCTCACTGACCTTGAAGGGCTAGGGCCAAAATATTGGCTATCCTTGTAGCCCTTCTTTTTCTCTAATGTTTTTTTTTTTTTTCTGAAAACATAAGTTGTTAAACCTACAGAAAAGAAGCTTAGTGATACCATCACTCTATAACTTAGTACTTGAACTTAACATCACTATTTCTGAGTATCAAATTCCTTAGACTTAATATGAAACCTCCACTTAATTGAAGATGGGAGACAGGACATTTATGTAGTATGATTCTTAAAATTTATTTCATGAAATAGGGTAAGTCAATATTTCCCAACACATTCAACTGTTTAAGTGTTTTTTTTTTTTTTTTTTTTTTTTTTTTTTTTTTTTTTTTTTTTTTTTTTTT
>PVJA010004899.1:0-62876 GCA_004027025.1 Myocastor coypus | reverse complement strand
TTTATAATTAATTAAATTTATTGGAATATTTTAGGCATGCATAGTGATCCCATTCACGATGGGGATTTTATACCTATACATACTATCCCTACCTGCCTCATTTTCCCATTCCCCTCCCCTCCTTTCAACTCCTCTCGCCCCCCTTATTTACAAAAGCTTTGCTTCCGTTTCCTTCATTTCTTCCTTTACTTTCGTTTTCCCTCTTTCATTTCCACTTCACCAGTTGCCCTCCTCGCTTTCTTCCTATTTCACAAGACCTAGTACACACTCTGATCCTTATTTACACTTCTGATTTTTCACACCAGAGACACAATATGTTTACATACGTGTGTGTAATTTATTTCACTGAGGAGTATGGTTTCAAGCCTCATTCACTCAGCTAGAAATGTCTGAAGATTGTTTCTCTCTCCGTGCTTGAGTCGTACCCTACTGCACAAAAACCTCACATCTCTGCATCCATATGTTGGATGATGGCCATTTGTGCTATTTCCAAGACTTAGTTATTACAGACTGTGCTGACGTAAACGTAATGTGGATGTCATGCTGTAGTATGGTGCTTTCTTTTCCTTCTGGGAGGATACCAAGAAGGGTAAGAGCTGGGTCAAATAGAACCTCTACTCATAGCTTTTTGAGGAGTCTCCTCAGTGGTTTCCACAGCAGTTGCGCCCTTCTACATTCCCACCAACAGTGGAGAAAGGCTCCTTTTATAGCACAAGCCCTGTGTGTGTTATGGGATGATTTCTAGATAACGGCTTTTCTTTCTGAAGTGTGATAGAATCTCAGCATGGAATTAATTTGTATCTCTTGAATGACCAGTGGTGTTCAACATTTTTTCATATATTTTCCATGTATATGGTTTCACCTGAAGCGTTTCTATTCATTTCCAATGTCCATTTTGAATTGGGCCGGTTCTGATTTATTGAGCTCTCCATATATTCTAGATATTAGACCTTTGTCCAAGCAAGAGATGGCAAAAATTTCTCCCTATTCTGTGGGTTATCTCTTCACTCTGTTGGTAATTTTTTTTTTCTACACAAATGCTTTCTAATAAAATACCTAAGTCTTCAATGACTCTATATATTTTCTCTTCCAGCAGATTTAAATCTTTGATCTAATTTGATTTCAAGGTAGTGCATGGTGAGAGACATGGTCTAGCTTTAGACTTTGGCATGTGGAAAGCCAGTTATTCCAGTGCCAATTTTTAAAGAGGCTATCTTTCTTCCGGAGAAGGTATTTGAACCTTTTATTGACGATAAGGGGTCGAGCGTGTTTGGAGTTGTTTCTGCACCTTCTGCACTATTCCACTGATTTTTAATTTTTTCTTTCTTTCTTTCCTTCCTTCTTTCTTTCTTTCTTTCTTTTTGCCAGTACTATACTGCTTTTATCACCACAGCTTTGTAGTCTAAATTCAAAACAGGGATTGTGATGCCACCTGGCTTGAATTTATTACTCAGAATTGGTTTAGGGCTGTTTTCTCTATTTCTGTGAAGTACCCTATTGATACTTTGATTAGGATGGCATTAAATTTTTATAATAATTTCTAGAATATGACCATTTTCACTGTTGTGTTTTCATACCCCAAAACAAGAGATATCTTTCCATATTCTGTATCTTCTCCCACTTCCTTCTTCAGAGCATTATAGTTTTCAATGTAACGACCTTTAATATCTTTGTTAGATCAATCCTTAAGCACTCATTTTTTGAGTGTGTAGTATTCAATACATTGTGTCATCTTGGTGGGATTACCTGGTGGTTCCACACCCTGGACAATGGGGCTTCAGAGCACAAAAAGGATAAACAAAAGGACTGAGGAAGAATTCAGCATTCCACTTCTTCAGAGGAATATCAGTCTTTGCAGTCAGCTTGGACTTCTCCTGGCTTCCAGCGGAGACTTGTAGGCCTCCAGCTTAGATCCTTCAGCTTTCCACCACGGATTCTGCAGCTTTCCATCACAGATTCTTCAGCCTTCCTTCTAAGACACATTGGAGCACTGATAGATACTTACACAGAACATTACAGTGAGCTTCAGACTTTGGGACTGAATCCTTCAGTCCCAGTGTGCAGATGCCCCCTGCACGCTTCCTCATCTGACTCTCATCCAACTGTGGCTGTCCCTCAGAAGCCAATCTCGTAATTCATTATACATTTGTACACCTGCTGCTAAATCTGTTCTTTGTATTATATCTGTTCACCTAGTAAAACCCTGGCTAACGTAGGATGTTACTGTCAAAGGTGTGGATTATCTAATTTCTCTCTCAGTGAATTTGTTACATGTGTATGGAAATTCTACTTATTTTCTAATGTTGACTTTTATCCAGATATGACACTGAGTTTGTTTATTAAATCTAGAAGATTTTTTGGTGAAATTTTTGTGGTCTTCTGCGGAGCAAATCATGTCACTTGCAAATAATTATAATTCGACTTCTTCCTTTCCTATCTTTATTCTTTTTATTTCTTTGTCTTATCTAACTGATCTGGCTGATATTTCCAGAACTATGTTGAATGGTAGTGGTAATATTATGTTACTTAGACTTTCTACAGCTTCCTGATTCTGCTTTGGTAATTCACATGTATCCAGAAATGTGTGTGTGTGGTTTTTTTTTGTTTGTTTGTTTTGTTTTGTTTTGTTTTGTTTTTTTGTTTTTTTGTTTTGTTTTTGTTTTCTTTTTCCCAACTTATTTTTGTAGAGTCAAGGCAG
Organism: Myocastor coypus; assembly: GCA_004027025.1. Lineage (NCBI taxonomy): Eukaryota > Metazoa > Chordata > Mammalia > Rodentia > Myocastoridae > Myocastor > Myocastor coypus. Next base: position 60,178 of record PVJA010004899.1, on the reverse strand, counting down.
GTATTAATCTTCTGGGTTTTCACAGGCTTTACCTTTGTAATTTATAATTCCATGGATTTGAGTGCTTTTCTTATTTTTTTTAATTAGGTGGCCTACGAGACTGTCAATTTTATTTAATCTTTTAAAAAGTGAACTCATAATTTTTATTTATTGTTACAGAGTCTTGCTACACAGGTAAGACTCCTAATGATGCTCTTCTGTCAGCTTCCCCAGTCTAGCATTGCAGGCGTGCACAACGAGTCTCAGGGCCAACACAGCACATCCAGGATGGCATGTAGTACTGAGAATTACTCGCCAGGTAGGTGTTTATACTGCTGAGGTATCTCTCCAGCTCTTCATTCTTTGTTTTAAATTTTATTTATTTATTCATCTATCTATCTATCTATCTATCTTTATTTATTTATTTATTTATTTATTTATTTATTTATTCATTTAATGACCAGCTCAGCCTGCCGTAGGGATGGGGCTGGCACAGCATGTAGTGCTGGGGATCAAACCGTGGTCCCTGTGGTTGCCTAAACAGGTGCCTTAGACCACTGAGTAGTATCATCAGACCCCAGACCCCACTCCCTTTTTCTGGAACTTAATTCTTTGATTTGGCGATTCTTTGTATCATTTTCTTAGTCTCAAGTGCTTTAATTTCTGTTCTGCTCTTTACAGTCCCATCTTTTATTCAAACTTTGGGCTTTATTGGTCTCTTGATAGAAGTGTGACCATCATTAGGTTTTTGTTTTGTTTTGTTTTGTTTTGTTTTGTTTTGTTTTGTTTTGAGCTCACTCTTTTCCTCATGTGAAAATTCACTGTTATAAATTTTCCTCACAGGACCCCTTGAGTTGCAGCTCAGAAGGTGTTCGTTTCTCTCTTTGCTTTGTATTTAGTACAGGGTCTGCAAGGTCTGCGGTGTCTGATTGTGTAGATCAGACTCATAGTGATTCTCCTGCTTTTGGCCTCCCAAGTGATGGGATTACAGGTACACACCACCATGCTCAGTCTCAGTCACAATCTCAGCGCATCCCAGGGGTGGGGCGAGCACCGCACACTAGGGATCAAACCTAGGCCACTGCGCTCTGTTTAAGCAGGTGCTTTAGTCTGCTAAGCTATCTGGCCACTCCTTGAAGTCTTGATATATAGTATTGTTTTTATTTTATTTATTTATTTTTCTTATTTTTTTAAGAAAGAGTCTACAGTGTGTTCAGGGTCTCACTACTAGATTGGACTCATAGTGCTCTGCCTGTTTACAGCCTCCCAAGAGCTACGGTTACAGACTTGTGCCACCACACCCAGGCTCAATTGCATTCTCAGTGTGCCCTGGGGCAGGGCCGGCACCTCAGGTCCAGATATGTGCCATTGTTTTACTAATTTTATTGTAGAAACTGTCTAATTACTTCCTTAATTTCAGCTGTGGTCTATTGTTGTCCAGGAGGGTGCTATTTGATTCCCATGTATTTATGTAGTCATTATGGTTTCTTTTTAGCATTGATTTGCAATTTTATTGTACTATAGTTTGATAATATGCATAGGACAATTTATATTGCATTCCATTTACTTAAGCATCTTATATGAATTTTTATGCAGTCTAATTTGGAGAATATCCCAAGTGCAAATTAGATGAATGTATATTCTGATCTTGTGGGACAGAACACTTTGTAGATATATAGTAAGTCCATTTGTCCACAGGTTTGGCTCAGGTCTGATGTATATATATATATATATATATATATATATATATATATATATAATCTTTCCATTTGTGACACTGGGATTTTTTTTTCTCTACTTCAGTTGTGTGAGTGTTTATTTGATTTTTCATGCCTATTAATATTGGCTTTGTATAATTGGATGGAACAGTATTTGCACGTACATTTATGATTGTTATCTCCATTTCTTGGAGCTTTTCTTTAATAAGTATGTAATGACATTCTTTGTCTCTCTTGATTAGTCTTGGTTTGAAGTTCCCTTTGTCTGTAAATAGAATCAGTGTCCCAGCTTTTTTCCAGATTCCTGTAGCTTGAAGTATTGTTCACTAATCTTTGAGTTTCCACCTATGGAATTCTTTTTGAGTGAAATATACTGCCTATTGTTGGATCTTATTTCTTGATACATTCTGTTAGCCCATTTCTTCTGGTGAGTGAATTGAGACCATTCACACTGATGGTTATTACTGATGTACAATTGACTTATTGTTGCCATAGTATTTTCCTGTTGTTGGTTCCCTATCTTTCCCCTCCATTTAATTATTCATTTAATTATTGGTGGATTCATTCTATTAGGATTCATGGAGTTGTAATATTCATGCCAACCTTTCTTCGACTTGAAGGTTGCTTTTTACAATTACTTCTGTAAACAGATTATTTTAATGTATCTGTATGTCAAATTATTTTCCAGTTTTGGGAAATGTTTTCTACAATTACTGTTATAAACAGGTTATTTTAATGGTTTTTGCACTGTCTCTTGCTTTTTTATTGAATGTGACCAATGAATCATCTTGCAACTGTTGGATTGATTACTCATGACCCCTTATTATTTTTAAGAACTTTTTCTTTTTGTGATTTCTAACTGCGATCGTATCTCCTAGATCTGATATTCTGTCCTGACCTTGGTTCATTTGGATGGTATAATTTCATCAGAATTTTTACTATCTGAATACTATTTGAATCTGTTTCCTGGATTCCATTTCTTTCCTATATTGGGCATTCACGGTTATCGTCATGTTCCTAAGTTCCTATACTTTAATAAATTTTATCTACTCCATATTTGTTGAGCAAGTTCTTCATTTTGTTAACTCTTGTTTTACCTGAAAGCTTATTTATGATCTGATGTTTTGTATATCTCCTTTCCTCTCTTTTGTCACTTGTACTATGTCAGAATATTTAGATAGGTGTGTAGTGGCTGACACAACACATTGTGTCAACTTGGCTGGATGCCTGGTGGTCGATATATTTTATCAATTTGGCTGCATTGCCTGGCTGTTTCGCACTGTGAGCCATGAGGGCCCTACCCCAGAATAACTCAGTTTGGACTTTATCTCCTGGCTTCCTGCACAGACTCGTCAGCCTCTAGTTTGGACCCTTCAGCTTTTTGTAGCAGATTCTTCTGCCTTCCTTTTCAGGCACAATGGCTGACCATTAGAGATGTAGGAACTGGTTAAGACCAGTAGAGATTGGTAGGGATGGAACATTGCAGTGAGTATAAAAGCCTTGGGGCTGAATCCTTCAGTTGGCAGTGTGTGGACACTCTTAGTACACTTCCCCATCTGACTCTGGGACTGGCACATCTTGTATTATACCTGCTTCTTGTATTATATGTGTTCCTCTAGTACTGTGGTCCTCAACCTTTCTAATGCCATGACCCTGCAATACAGTTCCTCATGTTGCGGTGACCCCAAACCAAAAAATAATTTCATTGGCTATTTCAAAACTGTACTTCCAAATAAATAACATTTTCTGATGGCTTTAGGTGACCCCTGTGATTTGGTCATTAAACCCCGCCAAGGTCTCGACCCACAGGTTGAGAACCGCTGCTCTAGTAAAACCCTGACTAGAACAAGGTGGCTTCTGACTTCCTCAATTTTGTTCCCTGATTTTGTTCCGGTTGGGCTAATGGTCTGGGGTTGTATTTTGCTCCTGCATAGTATTAATTTCTATTTTTAAATTTTTCATTTGTTTTCTGAGTCAATGCTTCTCACTTTCTCATGGTAGATAGCTTTGTCACTAGGATCAAGACTTCCATAGAAAATCATTGTTTCTGAGGAATGTCTTCTGGATGTAGTTGGCTCTTTGCTTTCATGTCTCTTCCAAGATTTTACTTCCTTCGTTTATTAGGGATAACATTTTCTATCTATCTGGCCCAGCACCCTGTCCATTGATACTAGACTATATTGATAACGTATGACTCCAGAAAAACACAGTGTTTGCATATAAGGGAGAATAACTGTTTAGAGTGTTTGCATATAAGGGAGAATAACTGTTTAGAGTAGGTAGTATACCCTGGGTAAAATTACATAATTAGCAATACCAATATACTAAGTCCTTGAAGTTATAGGTGAACACATCAACACATTTTCTTAGGGATACCTTTTCATCAAGGGACCTGTGATATTGTAAAACTTAAAAAGTACTTGTCTTACAGGGACCTTAGGGAAATCTTTCATATAGTTCTTTGTTTCATAGCGATGGAGCTTGTGTGTCAAGGACCTAGCGCCTTGTGCATGCTAAGAAAGCACTTTACTACTGAGCTATTCCCTGGGCTCATTTTTTGCTTATTCTTCTACACCCTGTTTCTACGAATGAACTGTTAACCACATTGTCTTCCTTCATATCTTTGAAGGGGCATTATTGTTTCCTAGTTCTCATCAGAGGAAATATGAAAAACTTATTCGTGAAAGAAATAAATTTTAAGAAGTTGGGTCAGTGTAGTAGAAATCACACTGATGGTCAACTGTTCCTAATGGATTTGATCCTGGCTGTTCTAGAAGAAGGTTTCCTTAAAAATAATTAAATAAATAAATAAATAAATAAATAAATAAATAAATGAAGGTTTCCTCATGTGGTGGGGGCTTTCTGTCATTCTAGCTCTCCACCATGACCAGTATTGGATGCACTTCATTATAAGATGGATAAAGACCTACATGTTGATAAGTAGGAATCAAAACCTAGCACCACTATCAACATATTTGTTATTTCTAGTTAAGAGAGTCATGGAATCAGATGCTTTTCCTTTCATTTTGAAGTGTTCCTGAGGTACTTGAAGCAACAATACTTCTGCTATTCCCAATTGTCTCAAATTAAATGTAGTTGTACTTATTGATAGCATTTAAAGTGACATGTTGTCCAATACCCATTCTCTCCATTCAGTATGAGAGTATGGTTCTGGAAGGAACACAATATTTTTTTTTCTTAATAGCAAAATAAAATCCAACTATAGGGAAAATGGCTCATTGATCTAATACCTATGTATGATGGATTAATTCATTTAAACCCTCACTTAAGCAGAATTAGCTCTGTTCTGGATATAAAAGCAGCAGCTAATTAGTTTTGATGGCTTTCTATGTGCCTGATACCATCTAAAACCCTTTCCTTGGATGAGTTCGTTTAATCTCCATAGTTCTGTCATTCACAGGCATTGATATTCTCCTCAGTGTGCAGATAAGTGACCTGGGGCCCGCAGATATTGAGTAGTTGCATATGGCTACATGTCTAACTTCTTCTGGAAAAGAGATTCAAAGCTAGGCAGGGTAACAGAGAAGCTAGTATGTCAGCTGTGTTTACTCGCTATCCTGTGACTGAGAATGAGAAAAGCAGCTGGAGAGAAGAATAGCCAAGATGGCCCTGGCTCTGCCTGCAATGGAAACAGGAGCTTCAATGGAGACACACAGGACTGAGAAGAGCAGTTACTTGAGACAAATAGTAAGGGAAGAGTCCTCGGGAAAGAGTCAAGCTGGAAGCAAGGAAGCACAGTAATCTTAGACAGAGGAAAGAGTAAGTACACAGTGCTGACAAGGAAGAGCGAGGAATGTTCTGGAAACAAGAGGAGTGAACAAAAGTAGAGGCTACAGAAGAGAGGAATCAGGACTCTAACGTGGCCATATGAAAGGTGCATACTCTTAAAACCTCAATGAATGTGGTCAGGAGGCAGCTGAGCGGCAGGGAGAAGCTGTACTTCTCTGTCTACGCGTTCTTATACTGTGATCTTCCTGTGTTTTCTTTCTTATGTTATTTTATTTCTCCACTGGGTTTCTTGTGTTTCCTTTTATCTCCACATTGGCCTCTTCTTCTTGGTTGGTACTTTTGGTGTGACCCTTGTCCATATGGCAGTCAGAAAGAAAATGATTTCATTAATTAAAGTACTGAATCAAAGGCTCACAAATTATCTGATTTTTAAAAAACGACTTAAAAAATCACAGTACATAAAACAATAAATGAGCCAGTGTCTTTATTGGTGTTCTAGGAAGAATCCTCCACTACTTGGTTATTTTTAAACTCAGCAATTGTTGTGATAATGTCGTTATTACCAATATCTGATATAATTATGGTATCTGGACTGTGTTAGTAACTTTATTTTCCATTTGTGTGACCCTACAGAGTATTCAGTCATTTGTGTTTTCTTTGTTATGTGTGATTTCCCCAAGCAATTTCAATTTTGTCAAAGCATGTATCATCTGGTTAACATTCCATATCTTTGTTTCATCTATCCCATTAAGGCAAATGACAGTTGATTAGGGCTTTCTTTAGATTATTATCAATTGTTTTCTACATTACAGGTAGTGCCATTAGGAAGAGTCTATCATATCACAGAGATCCTATAGAGCTTGTTACTTCTGGGTGATTTATTACCCTCACTGTGGAAATGTTGTTAGTGAATGTTGGAGAAGCACAGGCGGTATTGAGAAATATCAATGTATCCTCATGTTCTGGCTTCGGTGACAGTCAGAGATCCATCTCCCTGACAGTTACCTTGTTAACATTTTGATCAGATGGCAAATTTGTCATTTTTCATGGAAACAAGTATAAGTTTGCACAAGAACCATAGATAGATGAGCACAATAAAACAGTCCTCCCTTAGTTTTTTTTTTTTTTTTTTTTTTTTTCCTGTGTGTGAGGATATCAGTAATCTTTGGGAGAACAGAAATAATTACTCAGTGAAAGCCTCATCCTCTGGAAAACATGCTTGTTGCAGATAGCTCAGACTTCTCTTCATTAGGCTGGAATGTGCCTCTTTTTTTTTTTTTTTTTTTTTTCTTCTTCTTCTTTCTGCATTTACTGACAGTTTAACGAATCAAGCCTACCTGAAAGAGAAAGAACAAAGGAGTTTGTAGTTGAAATGGTTTGGGTTAACCACAGCATAAGATGTGAGCAAAGTGGATAAAAATAACAGTGAATTAGCAGTCTCGGATGCAGCGGGACTGCTTTCTCCCGTTTTGTCAACCTTCCCTGAAACGCTGCCTCATTAGCCTCAATATCAAGAACTGCATGTTCTTTTTCAAACACCTGTCAATAGCTATGAGGTGGCCCATCCTGCTGCCTGGTCCAATCACACAGTTCCTGATATCTTTGTATTTTACTTTTTTTCTCCTCCTATTTCTTTTTTTTTTCCCCCAGGCTGGTCTCTTGACACTATGAAATCCTTCAACCCGGAAGAACTTTTGAAAGGTTGGTTGGTGTGAGTGCGTTGGAGAGAAATCCCATATTGTCAGCGCTGCTTCTTTACTCTGAGAGACAGACATGGGCTCTGACCTCTTGTGACAGCAGTCATTTCTGGTACGATGGACAGCTCTCCTTGGAGCCTGGAAGACCCTGGCAAACAAGCACCAGTGAAACTCAGTAACACTGGTATAAGCAGGCCTAGCAAACTTCTCCAGGCAGGAGCATTGGGCTCTAGATGCCAACTGTGTCTCTGAACTGTCACGCAAATCACTGTCACGCATGCCTAGAAGTCCAAATTATACTTCATTTTCAAATGCTTCTGTCAGACAGCAAGGTCTTTGGGGAATTTTTTTTTTTAAATATAATTTCAAGAAAACACATCCACAGAGGGTAAAATATGCCGAGTGGCATCGATTGTTCATTTCACTAGACTATTTTTAAAGACAGAAATGCTCATGGTTACATTTATTCCAATAGTAGTATAGCTATCAGCAAAAGTATAGTGTCTTGTTCCTTATTAGCTTTGCTTCTGCTTATATTCTAGTGAAAAGTTGAAAGCAAGTAGCTAAGATAAAAAATGACTTTTTATATTGATTGATTGATTGATTGGTTGATTTTGTCCTTTTCAGACAGGGTCTCACTATGCAGTTCAGGCTGGCCTTGAGCTCAGATTTGTAGCCCAGGCTGGTCTCAAACTTGCAATGATCTTCCTGCCTCAGTGTCCCAAGTGCTGACATTACAGGCGTGCAATACCGCACCCATCTTGCAACAAGTTTTTAATCACTCAGTTCTTTTTTTTTTTTCTTCTTAATTTTATTTAACATTTTTTGGGGGGTGGGGGTGGGGACGGAGTTCAAACTTACAAATTTGTACTTGCCAGATAGGCACTTGGCGATCTCCCCAGCCCCTTTTAACTTTTTAAAATTTTATTTATTTGGTATTACAAATTTTAGTACTGCTGGTATTATGGGTGTAAGTGCTACACCCAACCTGGGGCAGAAAGTCTGAGTGCAATATAAGAGAGACAAAGAGACAGATTCTCTCAGTTGCAATTGTTGCTGTTCCACTGCCATGAACTGCTGCCATGTGCAGGTCTGTTTTGGAGCCAGCCAAGTATGGACCGAAATCTCCAGGAAGCGTGCGCTAAATAAACCTTTCCTTCCTTCATTTTGGGTGTCAGATATTTGTCCCATCAAGAAGAGAAGAGTAACTGAGACACAAGCGAACACATCACCATGCTCCATGTCAGTGGCCAGGATCCCACACCAGAACAGCTCGCGGGTCCCAGGATCAAACCCGGGTCCTTGTGCTTGCCAGGCAGGCACTTAGACCACCGCGCTATCTTCCCAACCTCGTCCTGTTGCATCTTTTAGCACTCTGCCCCAGACTGATGAGGGCTTTTGTGTTGAAATTGTCACTGACTCACCATCAACAGTGACTCAGCATCTTTGCGGATGGGAAGAGATGTCCTTCCCATTGGCCCGAATGCACCAATTTAGATTTAGGATTTTGAGGACTGGTGTGCTTGCAGGAAGTATAGAGAATAGCATGGCTAAGCCTGCTTTTCTAGGTGAGGAAAGTCTGTAGTGTTCCCTGTCGTTACTATTATCACAATACCCCCGGATTCCTTCCCTTCCAGCCATTGCTTTTTGTGATCACAGCCCAGAACCCCTTCCTGCATGTCTCAACAAGGTCGCCTTCGCAAGTCAGCTCCTCTTCATGCATATTTTTGAAGACCTCGAAGACTTGTTTATGTGTCCCACAAGTCTGTCCTGCTGTGAGCTGTCACTTCCTACTAAGGATCACTGCCTTGAGCTTCCTAAGAAACTGTTCAGCCTCCTCTTCCTCCTGATCCTGCGGCACTTTATGCTCTACTTCATCCCTAGTGCCTTTTCATTCCGCCAAAGGCATGGCTGCCGCTAGACCACCACTTCTATCAGTTTTCGGTATTTTGAAGAAGATGCGAAGGACTTCCATTTCACCATCCATTAACTAAAGTGTTTTTGGCTGCACATCAGAGAATTAACTTCTTGTGTGTGTTGCGGGGGGACTGGGGTTCAAACTTTTAAAGGGAATGCGATTTAAAACTTCAGAGCTGGGATGGTCCCACGTTTGCTGCCGTTATTTTCACACACATCTTCACCAAGAATATGTCTCCTTCCTCTTTTTAGTCTCTTGGGGAGTGCCCTTCCTCCGGCCAGTACTTTCCATGGCTATGAAATCCCTACAGCAAGATAAGCCATCCTGCATGGACTCACAGAAAGAGCGATTTCCATGGTATCCTTTGCATCGCTTTGGATGACAATTTCCACGGCGGCTCTGTACCAGCTGAGAGTGTCCATAGCCAAAACGGCACTGTGTCCCTATTTCTATCTAAGAGATGAGCCACTCTGCTCAAGATTGAGATTTGCTTCCAAGGAAGCACATGGGGTTGTGTGAGGGAGACAAAGAGGACGGAAAGAGGAGGGAACACACCTGGTAGAGAATAATAGGAGTGAAGAAAGCAAACTGAAAGCGGGCTTTCATCTCTCTCCCATCTTGCTTCTTGAGGAGACAAGGAGCATGCTGCTGAGCATTTTATCCTTTACGTTCTTTACCTTCGTTGCCATACAAGAGGCGCCCGTTTACCTGCCCCAGACAGGAACATCCTCTACCCCTTCATTCTGAAAGTAAAGTCGATGGCAGTCACAGATATTTTTTTTTTTCCCATTGAGGATGGGCCAGAGCCAGCTCACAGCAGTGGGGTCTATCATTCCCCACCTCTCATCCTGACCTAGAAGTGAAAAAACACAAAGAAGACCTCTTTCCAATTCTAGGTTGTATTGTTATAAATTGTATTGCTCACCAGGTGACTAAAATCCATACAGATTATTTCAAATCTCATATAATTTATATTACTATTTAAGAAAAAAAGTCTTTTGAAGACCATGAATGCCTATTTAGACATCTGACCAATATTTATGTTTAAGTTTATCAAATTATCTTGAAACTGCACATGACATTAAATTTACCAGCTTTCTGTTAATCTAAATGACTAATTTGAAGATAACCTTATGCAAAACAACACCCATTCTCGAACTGCTATTATTTTGTTTAGTTAAAAAAATCTTTCTTGTTTCAAGTTATTTTTACTATTTCGTATTCCCTTTAAAAATCCTTAAATAAATGAATGAATAAATTTATTTCTTCAACTCTTTCAAGTAGAATTCAGGGGCATGAAATACACTAATATTATATGGTAAAAGTAAGGAAATCAGAATGTGTAACACATACTGTATCCACACCAGCATCATCTCCAGAATTTTTTTTTTTGTCTCGGAAAAGTGGAGCTCAGTATGCATTGGATGATGGCTCTTTGTTTCACTCTAGTTTCTGGGAACAGCTATTCTTTTTGTCTCTACAAGTTTGAATTCACTAGATATCATGCATAAGTGGCGTGACCCAGTATTTGCCTTGGTCACCGCCTTAGGTCACGTGACACAATCTCCAGGTGTAGCCACGTGGTCCCCTAGGTCATGGGGCAGTATCCAACTGCATGCATGTGCCATAGCTTTCAAATCCCACCCTCTGTCCACGGACACTAGGCTGCTACTGGTGTGATGGACATGGGTGTGCTAACAGCTCGTCGAGCTCTGGTGTGTTATGCTGTGTGCATCCCCACGAGGCATGGCTGCATCATGCATGGGCTCTGTCTTCAGTCGGTGAAGAACCATCCTTCCACTGTGCGCAGTGGCTGTTCCATGTCCCATCCGCACCAGTAACCCATGAGCATTCCAGTTTCTCCACATCCTTGCCAGCACCTGCCATCTTCATCTCAGGGCTTTTTGGTTTTTTTCACTACTAATTCTAGAAAAAAAAAAAAAAATGTAATACATAAGACTTGCACCTAACCCCAAATCGAAACAGACTTTTAAATGTTATCAGTTTTGTGATCCAGATCTCACCTGCAAAATAAAACTGCTTCAATTTTTAAAACTAATGGTTTGTCTTCACAACATATTTTAATGTAACCAAGATCCAGTGTCGATTAAAGGCACGGATATCACGAGCTACAAATACTGAAAGGGTGGACTCGGGCCAAAGTTACTTGAAGACCAGTGAGGTCAGCCTCAAAGTGGCCCCATAGCACTTGCACCTTTTCCTTTGCCCAGGGTGGCAGTATTTTCCCTTTCCAGTTGATGCTGGCTATCCGCACTCATTCCGTACTTGCTTCATGGCCCCTTCTCACCCGAGAAACCTTTAACATTGGGGCTCAGTGTCACGATTTCATGAGGATACAAAGGCATGGCACTCTGTGCTTCTCTTACAGCCTGAGGAGAGCCTAGACAGACATGCTAACTGTCTCTGCCAGGGGCGCCCCTGAGAGGGCATGTGTGTTTTTGTGACCATGCTCATTGTGTTTCTATTAATACATACGGCTACTGAAACAATTGGCATTTTGTAATCCATGAAATTCTTCAACTAAAACATTTTTCATCAGATAGAAGCATTTAATGGAATCTTAATGTTATGTATACTTGTGAGGAACTTTTATTTCTCAAAGAAAGATATAATTCATGGCTGAGGTATAAATGTTATACAAAATGCTCCAGATAGAATATATGATTCCTTGGGGGCCATCTTTCTATAACAAAGTACAGTGGTGCTTCAAGTTGTAAACTAACTTCTTCCATGATTCTGAAAAAAAAAAAAAAAAAAATGCCACCTCCGTGTGTGTCCAGGAAAGAGCCAGCTCATGTGTGTCAGCTGATGCGGAGCTCACAGACACAACCAGAACTTTGCCAAAGGCTTCAGTGCACAAACCAAACTATACACAAGCAAAAGGATTCCCTGACTGAGGTACCACTGCATGCTAAAGCTTTCCTCTGAATCTTGTTACAACATTCTGGCCTCAGTCATAAATAACTCTTCCTAGGATACACTTTTCAGTGTGATGAAGAGGAAAATTTCTTTCCCTTCAAAAGTAAGAGTAAGCAAACCCATGTGGATGCTCCTCATATCACAAAAGTATAGTTATTTTAACAGCTTCCCCATCGCTACATTGCAGGAGGGATTATGAATCACAGAATATTTTCTCTATTCTCTGAACAAAGATAATAGACTTGGAAAAAGCTCTGACGTCAGACGACTGTCCTGATGAGCCCAGTGAGGGTACCTGGCCCTCACTGCCCCTCTCTGCTCAAATGACAATGAAAGGGGAGGCTGAGTGACGTCCTCCCTGGGGGATGGACACTGAAGAAGTAAACAGTGACAAGTAGTTAAGGGAAACAGCTGACACCTCCAGCAGGTGCCTCAGAGGTCAATGAGAATGTAGACTGCTTTCCCTCAGGCCGTGGTGACAGTGGCAGAAAGAAGTGTCCTAAATCATACTCTGAATTACTGCTCCCTAGAAGCAAGTCTGAGGCACCTTCTGCCCGGGTTAGCAGTGCTGGAGCAAAGCAGCCCTTCCTCAGGGCTTGACACAGCTAAATGGTGGGCGAAAGGAGAGGACACGTCTGGAGGGGTGGCAGGGGGTCCCTGGGCAGGCCCGTGCTGGTAATGGCTTTTGAAAAAAATTATTAAGCTAGTATCTAATCTGAGCAACTACAGTCCAGGCAATAATGTGTAATGTAACAGCCGCTGTTGCATACCTTTCATCTGCCTTTTTAAAAAACGTGTGTTTTTTGTAATGGCTTACCTATCATCACGATAGGCTCTTTAACATAAATTACACAAGGGGGCTTGCCAGGTAGCTCAGTTGATTAAAGCACATGATCGCGCAGAGTCACCCAGGTGCTGGGGACCACGGTTCTATCCCCACCTCCACATGGAGCGTTAGACCCACCCTTCAGGCAGCCTGAACCAGCCTAAATAAATAAATAAATAAATAAATAAATAAATAAATAAATTTTTTAAAAAGGATAAGGAAAGAAATTGAGGTTTATGGAAAAGAAGTTAGAGGGTTTGTGTGTGTGTGTGTGTGTGTGTGTGTGTGTGTGTGTATCAGCCAGTTTATTTATTTATTTTTTTTTTACATACAGTAGCTATTTTATTTTGTATGATACATTATAATTAAGAATAGGGGCAGCCCTTGTCATTTAAAAACTCTTTTATATTCAAACAAATTACAAAAAAAAAAAAAAAATAGAGTTTTAATTGTTACTTGTTAGATCAGCTTTGCCTGCCCGTATCTGAAAGTCTGAGCAACAAACTTGACAATAATACGTAACAGAACAAACATTGTTAATGCCCTATGCCCTATTCTTGTTTTGGAATTCTGTAAAATAAAATAAAAATAAAACATTTTCATTGTTTTACATTGCTTTGTATTTGTTATTTGTTTTCTCCTCTTTTTTTAAAGAAAGTATTCAGAATTATCCTTAAAGGACAACATTGCCAGAATTAGGAGCTGCTTCTGTTAGCTCTTGATTTCTTGGTTTTTATTATTCTAGCTTCTGTAGTTCTACCTTGGGAAGACAGAAGCTGTCTTAAGGACGGTTAGCAAGTGATTAGAGATGCTGACCAGCAGCTGATGAAGAGCATAGGAAGGGTTAGAAAGGACAGAGCTAGAAACCATGAAGAGTTCACACCTCTATAAGGCAGCACAGTGGTCGGTGGGGTCCTGTCCTGTACCGGCTGCGTCTCTGGTGTGCAGCATGGCACGAGGCATGGGTTGGTAGAAAATAATTGTTTGCTGACTAACTATGAGTGGGGTCTCCTTGTCTTCCTCCCCTCCAATCCCTTCCACAACTATTGCATGCTTCAATGCTAATGGAATAAAGGAAACAACTGGCAGATTTCAGATGGGGTCCAGTGGTCGCAGCCACCTGGGGACTGGGAAGTGCCCCGTTACCAGGCCACAGGCCTATGGAATCTGCAGTTCTGTCACTAAGAGTGGGCTTGGAAGCTTGGATCCTTAACTCAGCTCTTCAGAGTAGAGCTTGAGAACCTTCCTGCCACCCAAGCTTAGCCGTCAGTATTCAACTTTTTGAGCTTTGTAAGAAGATACATTAACTGACTACAATTACAGCAAGAGCCTTTTGCCATAGCATACAAAACAAAATTGTCCTTGGCTAAAAAGGAAAGCTTGACCAATGAACCTGAGTATTTTGATCTCTTTGGTATGTTTGGGTTAGGACAATATGGAAAGGCATCCACAGGATGTACCGCACTTTGAGAAAAGCTGTAAACATTTCTGTGATTCACTTCTGTGTGCTGGGGGTGACTTAGGACTTTCACATTTCTTTGTAGGACTGTGATGCCAGCTTTAACACACAGTGCAGCACCTGTTGGGGTGAGTATGAGAGAATTCTATGCCTTGGTTTGTTTTTTTCATTTATGTATTTGGCCCAGGGTCTCACTACACAGCTCAGACTCACAGTGATCCTCCTGTTTTCAACCTTCCCAGTGCTGGCGTGGCAGACATGCGCCACCACACAGGGACTCGACAGAACTCTATTCTTAAAGAGGAGATATGTTGCCTGGTGGCTGAAGGCTTCATGCTAAGCAGCTGCTCTCTCTGCAGTGTGTACAATGACAGAGCAGTATTGCTGCATGTGTTGGAAGACGAAGTAGTTTGTCTTCCAAACTGGGATACATTTGAAAGCCTTAATATTCCAGGGCTCTCTCACTCACCAATATTCTCAACTCAGTGTTTTTCTACCACTCTCCTCATAATCTTGTCTGTAGGCATCTATGCTAAAGGGAAGGGTGGACCAATAGTATCCGGTGGGCACACACTATATGGACTGCTTACTAGGCTGCAATGCACTGTACCCCAAATCATCCTGCCCAAAGTATCAATAGTGCCATGGTTAGAAACCCAGCCTAGAGACTGAGTGGGGCCAAATATAGCAAAGTGGGGTCAATGGCACAGAAGAGTTTGAAAGTCACCAGGAGCCACTGATATTGACTGCTGAAAGCTATTGATCAGGGAGTGGTTTTGTCAGAATATTTTTCTGTTTGTTGCTCTGCCTGTCCTACTCCTAGCTAAATACTTCCTCTCTGGTCAATTTTAAATAATAAATACACTGAGCATCATCCTGTCTATCCCTCCATCCGTCTAGAAAGTACTGGTTGAACAGCCACCATGTGCCAGGCAAATGTAGAGATGGACTTTCTAGAATTATTTGGGGGTGGGTTTATAGGCTGAGTTGGGGTTGATGATTACTGGAGATGAGTAGACTAATAAAGAAACTTCCTTCCACTCACACAAGTCTAGAGGAAGGCAGTGAGCGGATGGGGAGAAACTCAAAAGGGACGAAAGTGACAGTGTCCAAAATATGAGCATCGTCAGGGCACTGAATTTAAGACGAAATGAATGTGATCATGGTGTGAAGGGGCCGGACATGATCAGGGCCGCTTCTAGCTTTTGAGTCTGGGTAATGGAACGTCACCAGTGTTATCACAGTGAGATTCCTTATTGTGCAGTTTCCTTTGTGCCTGCTGAGTTTGAGGGGCTGGCGGTACAAGTTGGAGCCACTCCATAAGCAACTGGAAATGGGGCTCTGGAGCTAGAAAGCGTAGGCCAGTAAGAGCCTCAGAAGAGTTCATTTCATCCTAAGGTCATCTCTGTGTCAGAGACAGGATGTGGGTTGATCTGCTGAGTCCAAACGCTGTGTTCTTCCAGAGAAGCGTTCTGAGAAACAGGCAAGTGTCCGAGGTGTATTTTTGTATTTTCCACATTCTAAGTGTGACTCTCTCTATGTGCCCCACTGGAGCATGGCTCATTCAGCTCCACAGTTGCTCTGCTGATAAAAGAGGCTGTTTCTCTCAGAGAGGCCCATTCCCTCTCAGACTTCAGTGATGCACTTAGGCAGTGAGTTTCTCCTCCACTGAAATCTTCTCATGCTCACATAAACATGTGCAAGGCAGTTTTAAAATGATGTTGATTACTTTCCTCATTTGTAAAATGGGAATGTTCTTGTATTCCAAGTAAGAAGTGGGAATTCAGTGAATTCATGCACGGGTAATGATGGTGGTAGGACCTGGAGAAATACCTTGCATGGCAGTTAGATAGCATGGTGTGTAAATAGCAGAAAGTATTTGGTAGGGGAATAGAAGTGGGCTTTATACGGTTTATTATCTGCCACTTCTCGACTATATGACCTTGAGTAATGTCCTTGGGCTCTGTGAACCTCAGTTTCCTCTTCTGTACAATGGGGAGGAGGAGGCTAATATCTGGAATGAGGATGAGCGGTGTGAGGACGAAGTTGAATAAAGTCAGCACTCAGGAAGTCCTAACTAAAAAGCGATGATGAGTAGTTTTCCTACAGGAGACTCCAGATCATCTAGATTTGGGGACCGGAGAAAGAAAACAACAATGAATATAGCATGTAGCCTTCATCAGACAACTTTAAAGGAAAAAGTCCCAAAAGGATGACTCGAAGAAAGACAGAATAATGACTCCTATATGGAAACATGGGTGCTGAGTATCCAGCACAACTTGGAGCAGGGCATGCCATCCTTTCTGTGGTGCCTGTATTGGCCAGCTCATCACCTACTGAACATGCTAAGCTCACAGAATTTGAGCAGAGCAGGAAGAGTACTCTGAGAGGCCCATTCTTTATTCTCAGCTCATCTGGCAAAAGTAAGTGAGCTAGTTGCATTCATTTGTTTGAGGGAAGCTTTCACTTCTGATATCTGAATCAAATTTCAACTGGTCAAGCAATGGCGGTGACTCGTCCATATGGCTGACTCTGACAAAAGTTCTATAAAATGCTGTACACGGTTTCAAGGTAAATCCTGAAGGAATTTGACTGACTTTATCAGATACAAAAGTTACATGTTTTGTTGTATACTTGGCCTTAACCACCCAGCAGAAAATTTTACCCACAAAGTATTAAAAGTAAAGTTGGATAAGTACACTAAGTTGTAAAAGGCTCAAGTCAACAGCTTCCGACAATGCCAGTTCTGATGATAACTGACAACTATTATGGAATATTGCTCTGTGCATACAACTACTTTCTTTTAGTTCAATGAGCAGAAATGTTTGGGATGATAGTGTTTAGAAAAGTTATCATGTCTTCAACTTGTACTCTGAACAACTACTAAGAATACAACAATATGCATTGTATTAATGACTGTAGCTGTTCTATTAACGTGCTTTGAAACTCTCTCAATGTTATTTCTTATTAAAAGTAACAAAATTATAAAAAAGAAGACTTTTCATTTCAGTTTATAACAAAGCTTTTGAAATGGCAGCGAACTCCTTATGTTCCCTCTGGCCAGGTTAACTTTCAGTTCTTTTGATAATAGTGCTCATTTTCACAGAAGTTTCTTCTATATGTGGGATTGGGTGGCATACTACCACAGAATTTCTGTCCCTCAGCCACAGAACAATGTGTGACAAGCCTGTCTTCCCAAGCAAAAGTATCCCTTGCCTACAGCATTCACATGGGACTGAACATACACATGATCCAAAACTAGTCACTCAAGATCTTTCCATGAAATTTTACATATGAATAATAGGAGAGAAAGTATTTTTTTTATTTTCTTGTTTGCCCTTCTCCTCTTCCAAACTGGGCTCACAGAACTGGGATAAATTAAGCTCCCAGACATCTAAAGCTCTCTATTCACTATTTTAGGTTCCGCATCCTAAAGTGAGTACGAAATTCACCCATCTTCTATAGGAAATCAGGAGGAAGGAAAAAGTGTCTAACAGGCTTTGTCCTGTGTTCCCAAGTGCCATTGTTTTCAGGGACAGAGATCGCATTTGGTGTAGGTTGGTCCTGGAGTCAAGAGTAGTATTTGTTTGAAGTTCTGTATCAGTGTGAGATAAATTCATAGTGAGCCACGTGGCATTTGGGGTGCATAAACTGACTTATGAAGCCATCTTGACAATGGAGCGGCATGATTCAGGGTCCCACATCTACTGTCTGTATTAAGGGATCCTTGAACTAGTTTTCTTAGCAATTCCATTGACAATGAGCAAGACCTTGTGTTGTGCATTCCCCATTATCGTTTGGGAACATACAGTTGAAAGTTTTATGGATAAAATTATTTTTCTGCATATAAATAAATAGTACTAATCATATTCCTTAGTACTGATTTTACTGTAAATAAAAACATAAAGCATCTATTAATCTCCTAACTTGAGAATGCAGAGACACACTTGTACAGAAGATTGACATTTTAGTCCCTTACATTGCCAGTAGGGAAAGGGGTGCTTGACCTGTGTATTAATTTCTTTGAGAAGATTCTGCTTGCAAAATACTGAAATTAACTTCTCCAACAGGGTTAAGGTTTTCACAGAACCAAACCGTGATAATAAGGTATACAACCTATTTGTCAAGTGTTTCTGCAACAATTTGTTTATAAGCCTAAAGAAGTCGCTAAGAGTAAAACATCGTTAAGATTCAGCCTCACAGTTGTCACCAACTCTGTATGTGACCTTGACCATCGCTCCTTCTTTCTCCACTCCATCATTTCAGTTATATTAAGAACTCCTTGAGGTGACTTTGCCCAGCTGGTTTTCCCACCTTGCATTCTGACCACAGCAGGTCTTTCGTCCGTCTGCTGAATGAATGGAGGAAGATTTTGTTGGTGAGTTCTGCGTGTAACTAGGGCGTTCATAGCACATGATATTGGACTTGAATTCCTGACTGGCTTTCAATTGCACAAGAGTTTTCTTTAGCTGGGGCATACTGAAAAGGTGAGGGGCGAAGCAACCCCACCTGAAAGAAAAGCAGGAGCGTGAGGTCAGGCAATCGGAGCATAAACCAAAGTTCATGAAAACAAATGAAGTCACTGTTACAGAGAGAGATTTAGGACCCAAGGGAGAAAGTTCCTCTTGTTCCTGAGTGTGTGAACAATGAGGAAGGGTCTTAAAAAGGAAACAGTTTCTGTCTCAAGATTTCATTTCTGACTTAATTATGTGTTCTGGTATAAATTATTTTCATTGTAATGTTCCTTGAGAATCAATGTGTTTATTACTTATGTTTTGATCTCGCATTGCTTCGGCGACTTTCACAAATCACCCTGTTACAACATAAGTAGAGAATGTCTAAATTTTAAGAGGACAACCTGCATAACAAGGAGAAGGTGGATAATCTTTATAAACTGGCATTAATGACTCATTCTCTTATGAGGCTGAGAATGGTTCTTTTGATTATTAAATGATCAGAACCCTCAGACTTGGCCGTAAGTTTCTCAGAGGGTATAATTTATAGTCTTAGCCAATTAGATGCTATCTATATGATACCATTATGAATAAAAATTACATTCCCTATATTAATGAGGGTTGCAAGCCCTTTGTCACAGAAGACAAAAAAAATTAGAAGTTTCTCCTTTTGTGGCCATCTTAAAGTGAAGGAAAGGACCAGGCCATCCATAGTAGAAGGATTGCTGTAAAGCCTCACACACTCAGGTGGCTCTGGAAATCAAAATGAGGCTGCTGAGGAGAGGGAGACAAAACACCCTGCCCAAAGTCAGCTTGCTGATTCCTGCTCTGCCACTTGGGCCAGCAGCTTAAAATAGAAAAGTCAGCAATCCTCTCTTGCTGGGCACACTACCCTTCTGCCCTCATCCACAAGCTTTTCCCACCTTCTGCTTCTCAACTTAGTTATTAATGACTTTAAGCCACCATCCAAATCTAAGAGACCTACAGTTAAACATAGCCCAGACCCAAATAATTTTCACCATCTAAATTCCATCTCTTTTTCTGTCCTCACTGTCTTTTTCTAAAAAAAAAAAAAAATGTGTTTTTATTATTTGTTTACTTGGTACAAGGTCTTTCTACTCAGGTTCCACGGCCAGCACTGCATGTGGTACCGGGGATCAAACTTGGGTCCTTGCCCTCTCCAGGCAGGCACTGAGAGCCCTGAGCTGCCTCAGTGGCCTGCGCCCACTTTCTTAAGTGGACAGTTGCAGCTTCCCTTATACTCCCTGCCTCAGTGTTGCCTTCCATCTCTGATCTCCATGTGACAGAACTCTCCATCTCTCAGAGCTTGACTCATTCCCGCTGATGGCCTTTCCAAGGCTTCCTCATGAAGACCTGTGAGTCTCCTTCTGGAGGCTACAAAAGCCTGAAATATCTGCTCCTCTATGTTGAGCTTGGGCTCACCCAACCTATCCTGGACATGTTGACCCACCATGAATCCACAGCTCCAAATTTCTGGTTATAGTAATGGAGGAGAGGTTGTATATATTTCCTCCACTGTCTACCTAGGTTCAAAGCAAGTCTCCTTTTGAATTGAAACTCTCCCTCTCTCTCTCTCTCTCTCTCTCTCTCTCTCTGTCTCACTCACTCTCTCTCTCCAGCCAGAAGTGGTTGGCAAGGGGTAAAATTGTCCAGTTAACCAGTCAAAGAGGCTTAACCAAAGATCTTGTTCCTTTTAAGTTGTACGGAGACTCTGACCTGAAATCCTGTTTGATAGTGTGTTATATCCCAGGCCCAGGTTTGAAGAGAAGGTCATTATATCAGCCGATAATCCGACATAAAGGCGTCTGATTTTTTTCAGCTTCGTAAAATAACACAGTGCACATCTTAGCACGAGACATTAGGATTAACACTGCCAAGGCTCGTGTTAGAATGCTGGGCCAGGCTCCATCTCCAAAGGCTGCGGAATGACTAATGCGCCTACACAATGACTCTTATTTCATGGGGAAAGGGATTTATGTTTAAATACTGTTAACATTATTACTGTGACAGCCATGGTTTAAAATAGTGTTCAAATATAAGAATGAATATATTCTGTAATATTATTAATCCCTTGTTATTAATTTTTATGCTTTTAATTTTGATAACCCAACTTACTAATTGAAACAATACCATTTTTCCTCAGATTTCTTTTTTTTTTTTTCTTGGTTTTTCTTTTAAAACTGAAATGGAAATGGTACTGTGAAAAAGAAGTGCACCCATCAGAGATGGGCAGCTATGTCTGGGGCTTCGCACGCAGCAGCCAGACAGGGGCAGCCTGAACTCAAGCAGAGCACTAGCCACTGGTTAGCGGTGAGGGCGGTAGCGGCACAGCTGTGCATGAGCTGGGAGCTCCAGGACCCAGGAAGGCGCTGGCCTTGGTGGCTTAGATATGGCTCTACAGTAGCTCAGCACACTGAACACCTGCCTTGGCAAGCTCAGGGTTTGATCCCCAGTCCCCATTGCTGCTCCAAACCCTCCCCGAAGCACACTGAGCTGACCACTGAGACCCAGCGTGGTGGTGTACACTTGTCTTTCCAGTGCGAAGAAGGCTGAAAAACAGGAGGATTGCTGAGTCTGAGCTTGTAGTGAGACCATAAACCAAATACATAAGTGAAGAGAGAGAGAGACACAGAGAGAGACAGAGAGAGAGAACAATGGCTCCAGAGATTACAGGAGGGCCAAAGCATAAGACTACGAATCCACGAGACACACACACACACACACACACACACACACACACACATTTTGTCTCCTTGTTATAATTTATTAAGAATTCTCCTGCAGAGATAGCTTCGCTGCCTCCCCTCTCCCCACTACCACACAGAAGAGCAGTGCTTAGTAGAAAGCTGCGATAGGCACAGAGAGGGGAACGCACACATGAGCACTAGCTACTCACAGCCATTCATGAGGACTAAGAATTGTACCAACCGCAGGTTGGGCCCAGTAGTAGTCAGGTAGGACTAGCCACTCATAACAGGAGTGCCAGTGTTGAATCAATAGAAGTTTATCTGTCACTAGGGTCACTCTGAAAACTAAAGCATCTGCTTAGGCAGATTCAGGGACTGGTGTCCGATCCCCTGCATGCAGTGCCAGGCCCACCCCCAAAGCATGCTGAGAGGGCGACTAAGACTCGGTGTGGTGGCATTTGCCTGTGATCCCAGCTTTGAACACAGGTGGATCTCTACAAGTCTGATTTACACGGTAATCTATAGACCCTGTACTAAGTAGTGTATCTGTCCCTTGTGCGACAAGTTTTTGTAAACTAGGTGAGATTTCTGTGGTAGGTCACCTTTGCTCTCAGAGTGTAAGCCAATCAGAGCTCGACCATCTGGGACACTGCTGGTTGGCACGGCAGAGTCAAAGTAATGTGGTCCATTATGCCCTGACCTTTTAAAGCTTCCCACCTGGAAGTGATTCATTTCTGTGATCACTCACTGATCGTCCTCCACAGCACCACACCCAATTTGGAGGACACAAGCAGTGAAAGACAGTCCTTTCTTTGAAAAGAATAAAGTCAACTGGAGATGTCAATAACACAGTGAAAAGCATTCTGAAAGTCGGCAGGCAGCTCCCGAATTGCAGCTCCTGTCTTTCTGCTAATCAGTGAGCCCTGGTTCTGGCCTTATTTGCCTGGAAAAGGAACTACTTCTCCATTACGTGAGAGTTTGCTCCTAAGGACCTGTATTCTAACCAGCAGCCACATGATCGATTTTGCCCGGTAGCTGATGATAGCGATCTCTATGCCTTCAGTTACTTTCACATTCAGAAGCACTGATTGGGACCCTACTGTTTTCTGGCTTGGGGAGCACAGCTGTGAGCACTCAGACACGACCTCTGGCCTCGCTGAGCTTATGGCTTCTCAGGAAAGACAGAATGCAAAGAAATTATTGCCGACGTGATGCATGCTAGTCAAGAAGATGCGTAGCGTGCTGTAGGATCATTTAAGAGCAAGCAAGTCATTTATTTCCTCCTTCCATGGCACGTTGGCTTTCCCTTCTGGGGCTGCCCAGTGCCCTAGGGCAAGGGGCAGACAATGTGGATGATGTGTTCTTGGGGACACTGATGAGCCCTGGCACCCTCCAGGGTTCCATGTGTATCTCAAGGGACCAATGTCCCAAAATAGGCACATGACACTGACCATGACTGTCTTGGGGTGGGTGAGATCGGGAGAGGTAGGTGACTGCGATAGCCTTAAGTCAAAGATGGTCAGAGGCCGCAAAGCTCTCTCCTCTGGGAGGGCCTGCAACAGGTGGTGTTAGTGTAACCCCACACCCCAGGCCAGCGGTCCTTCCTTTCTGCACTGACCCCTGGCTTCTGTCTATAACACCCCATACATTCCACCCACTACTGCCCATGTGCAGTAGAAACTCAGCTGAATATACTCAGGGTTTTGTTCCCAACTCCCTTCATGGAGGTCATCGCAGTCGAATACTGGAGGGAGAAGCATTATGCAGAGGCTCCTTCATCCCTCAGTAGAAGCATCTGAAAACCTGTCTGCCCTGTTCCTGTTGGAGTTGAGTTCCTCTTACCTACAGCAGTAGCCTGCTTGATGACACACATTTGAAGCTGTCTCGCTGCCCCTCTCTCCCTTTCCCACTGCCCTAATGGTGGCTTCCAGAGTCAGCTTCTAAGCCAACCACTTCCCTCAGCATGTTGTCCGTAGGTTTTCCCTTAGAGGAACCCCACTTAAGAAAGGCTTGTCTAACTAGCTAACCACTTCTGCCCACAGTCAGGGCCTCTGAACCTTTTCCTGCCCACCCCTATCTAGAGAAGTTGCTGTGCAGAAAGAGGGACATCTAACACCGATAACTGAGAGCCGGGCCGAGTGAGTATTGCTCTGTAGCCACATGTCCTCTGAAAGCCGGTCGCTGACCATACTTTTGAAACTGCAGCTCTTAGTTCCCGTCGGCAGGGTGTGTGCAGCTGGGGGTGCACACTGTACCAAGCATGCCATGGCTTTTTAAAAGGTGCCTCCTGTTAAGCTGGCAATCTGTGTTCGTATTCATCACGAGCAGCACCAATTATGTGACACCGTCCTTTGTGGGAGAAACACTTTTCGCACTGAACTAAGGCCATAGAAAATGTATTTGCTATTTCATTTTCTTTTTCTGTGACTACCGTGCTTTGTGTCCCAGTCTGTCACTCCTTCTCCCTACCCACTGTTTACTCTTTGATGTTTTGGCATAAAACTCTATTGGTTTTAAGAGTAACCGAAGGTCCAATTTGTGAAAACAGACTTCTCCTTTGAGGCCATTCATAGGATGCTATTTGAGGAAGATGACGAATGTAGTCTTCAGCTGAGTGTCTGCATAAATTATGATTGATTTGCAATTCATTTCCTTCCTTTGAATCGTTCCTCCTGACCAGAGAGCACCCGCTGGTGAATTATCAAAGAAGAAATATTTGCAGGGATGTGAATATTTGGCAGGGGACAGAGATGGATGGGGAAAAATTGTACGAAATGTATCCATGCTGGAAGTGTCTGCAGTTCCCAGAACAGCCCCTGGGCAGGGTGCGCCATGCTGTTGGAGAGGCTGTGGACGTGTGTCTGCTCCCAACGGTGACCTGTGGAGATGAGTGCTGGCCTCCGAGTTTGCACATGCGCGATTTGTCTTCCGGCTTCAAGGTGTGGCGGCAGATGTCCAGGCATTCCCAGCTCTGCTCTGCTCCCTCCGGGACGGCACCCTTACTTGGCCTCACCACATTTCGCCTCTCTTAGATACCTAAACTCACAGCCACTCAAACCTCTTTGATAAAAGGACAGTATTGGTGCAGAGCAGTGCGCCTCTTCCCATATGCCGTTCACCTGCCCTAGATTACCTTGTCAAACCTCACACGAGGTAAATGTCACGTATACAGTTACTGCAATGCGTTATTTGGACAACAATGACAGGAAAGAATGCATTGTCTGTACTCGGTACCGATGCAGTGCCTTCTCAATATTTATTCTTCATTACGGGTTGACTCGGAGGAGGCAGGGTTCATGGATACGGAGGGCGGACTCTGTGATCCAGAGGTCCACATGCCTAGGAGGGGACCAGCTGGTGTTCTAGTCCTTTCGGAGACACAGTGCCCTCCCTCATTGCAGCCCGTGCACCCTAGGCCGCCCCTCAAGCAGTCCGCACCTTTCCTCCTGGCCACCGTCGGGGTCTCCTTTATGACTCTGCTCTGTGTTACTTACCCCCTCTGCTCCTCTCCTCTCCTCTCTTTCACAAAGCCCAAATTTTGCCCTTCATGGTGGAAGGCTGGGCTAGGCTAGAGCCGAGCAGAATGACTCTTGGTCCACTCCTGCCTCTGCCCCTTGCTAGGAGAGGGACACTGACCCCTCACACATCGTAGTTTCCCCGATTTCTGGTTTAGAGGGGAAACAGAAAGCATGCGGGTTCCCTTCTTTCCATCTTCTGGAACGCCCTCACCCTGTGGCTGCCACCCTCGTTTTGTTCCTTTGCGTCCTGTCCGCCCACGCATTAGCCTGAGTCCTGTAGGCAAATCTCACTTATGCCTTCAGTCTGGAAGCCGAAGTCCCTCTCCCTGCTGGGCTGACTTTAACTGCTGGGGTCGTTGTTCATTTCATGGCAGGCTCTTCATTCACTCAAGTAACAAGCAAGCCCGGTGCCGGTGGCATAGGTGGAGAACGTGGACGTTATTGGGGTGGTCTAGAACAACGGAAGGATGATGCTGCGCATTACACTTCTGGATTCACTCAAGGCTCAGGGACGCTCTTTTCTAAGCTCCATTTCCTCTGTCAGCTGTCCCTTTGTTTGGAAATTCAGTCTGTCTCCATCTCCATATCTATGTCTCTGTCTCCGTCTCCATCTTCGTCTCCCCCTCTCTCTCCGTCCCCATCTCTGTCTCCGTCTCCGTCTCTGTCTCTGTCTCTGTCTCCGTCTCTGTCTCTGTCTCTGTCTCCCTCTTCCTCTCCATCTCTGTCTCTGTGTCCATCTCCGTCTCCCTCTCCATCTCCGTCTCCATCTCCCTCTCCGTCTCTGTCTCCATCTCTGTCTCTGTCTCTCTCCCCTCACCCTCTTTCTCCCGCTCTTTTTCCCCTCCCCTGGCTCTCTCCCCCCCCACACACACACACACTGTCACCCCTCAACCTCTATACTGAACAAATCCTGTTTTTCTAAAGAAGAATCACCTGTCCCTCATGTGCAGCCCAGGGTAGCAGAACTTCCTGAAGGGCTCTTTTTTTAGAACCCTCACATCACAGAAAACAAGAAAGGATGGTAAGCATATATGGTATAATTTCTCCCCTGATTCTCATACTGTTTTCTTCCTTTCGAAGCTCAACCCTTCTAGTAGTTTTGAGGCTGTTTCAAACCTTCAGAAGAGTCCCAACAACTGCTGCGTCCACTGCATGCAGATTGTATGACTCTGAACATTTTAATACACGTATGCCCTTGTTATCTCTCACATAGATGACTACAGACAGTTCTTCTCCAGCACAGCACCCCATCATGCATAAGGTATGTATTTCCCCAAGCGATTCTCATCCTCTTGCTGTAGAACCTTCCCAGTTAGCAACCAATGCGGGCACAGGGGAATTATTTAATCCACAGCTCCCATTTCCACCTCTCTAGCTGACTTACCAGAGACTTCTGCTCTTCCCATCCAGGACAGGTTTTTCAGAGGCCTGGTCTTGCTTTGCTTAGCTTCTCTGCCTCCCTCCAATCCCTAGGTTCAAGTTTGCCCGCCCCCCTCAAGCTTCCTGAGAAGCTGGGACCTCCCATGGATACCTGACTTTGTGTTGTCTTGCATTGTTATTCATGGGCCTCATTCAATCCAGAAAGTTTTTGTTTGTTTGTTCATTTGTTTTGTTTTGTTTTGGTCATTTTTCTGACAGTCTTGAGGAATCTACAATTTTCCCTGGAGGATAACCCACTACCTGGATCGCCCCAAATTTCTCCGTGTGCAGAGTCGTGATACAATTCTCACATGCACTGTGGGCAGAAGTTCCATAAAAGTAATATTCAGGGCTAGGGGACAGCTCGGTGGTCTAAGCACTGGCCTGGCAAGCGCAAGGACCCAAGTTTGATCACCAGTACTGCATGGGTTCAGCCCTGGGACCCCAGATGTGCCCTAACTGGGCATTGTAGCACATGCCTGTAATCCCAGCAGTGGGGAGGCAGAGACAGGAGGACCACTAGGAGTCCAAGCTACTCAGTGAGACCCTGTGTCCCACGGAAGGCAGCCGCACCACCTGCATCTCTGCCTGATCACCTGCTCAGGCTGGCGTTTCCAGTTTCCCCCGTCCTCTCCGAGCATGTCTTTATGCTGTTCCAGGACTGTTTTACAGCTTTCCCATCCAGACCTGGATCCCTCCTTCTTGCCAAGCACTTCTGACTCCCTGCAGTGTACCACACTTTTAGAAACCATGTTCTGTCTTAGGCAAGCGCAGGCAAGCACAGGGACAGAGGTTTGATCCCCTGCACCATATGCCATGCTCCGACCCTGCCCCTAAGGTGCACTGAGCCAGCCAGCCAGCCACACACACACACACACACACACACTGTGATCCGAGTGCTCTGCACGCCCAGTGCTCCCATAATGCCTTGCTTCTAGATGCCACCAACACTCAGAGCCAGGAAGTGTGAGCCTATGTTTGCATAAAGCATGCATTTAGTATTTCTATGTCTCTGCATGTGTCGGTCATGACACACCCCGGTGTGAGCTCACATCAACATTCCCACTTCAAATCCAAGTCTTTGCCCTGTCCCATACCTGCAAGTCCTTCCTAAGGCAGTGAGAGGCTTGGCCGCACTCCGTCCACGATGAGCCCACTGGCTCACCGTTAGCGTTCCCTGCTCACCACTGTTGCTCCCTTAATACTTTCTGCCCCACTTCCGCTGCTGTTAGGTGCGTCGCTCTTCGTAACCCCTTGGAGTGCCTCTCCCCCCACCCTACCCCGCTCCTTCAACTCTGGGGCACACACCACACTCCCACCTGCCTCCTCAGACGCCTTCTCCTCTCTCTAGGAGCAGAGGGGGTGGGACGACAAGGGAGGAGCAGGTCACCACTTATGCCTTTGCGCTGATGGATTAATTCGGGGGAACTGCCGTGTGTCTTTGACAACATTTGTCCCTGTGTTAAATGAGCAAAAGTTGCTTTGCCACTGGTTCATTTCCCTTTGCTCTCTCTGAATGACCTGCCTGTCTCCAAGGTCTTGTCTAAACACAACTGCACAGAAATCACCTCAGGATATTGCACAGAGCCAGCTGGAAGGATTCACAGACTGCCCCTCAGAAAACCAGGGTGAGTGGAACCTGTGGGCAAGAGTATCAGGCGACCAGTGGGGGGCGAGGAGTTCAGTTCAGATTCTGCCTATTCAGACTTCTTAGAACCCTCCTCACCATCTGCTCTTCCTCTCTGAGCTCTTTAAAAAGTCTGTTGACATCCACAGTTCTCAGTATTGCTGCAGACCGAAATGGTGAGAAACATATTTTTGTTGTTTTCCTTCCCAAGGTAACAGCAGTACAAAGACAAACATAAAGTATCTTAAGATATTTTTATAAAGCACCGTATGCGGCATAATAAAAAATGATGTCGCTGTGTGATCTTTAGCAGGGATGATGCCTTCTGCGCATCAGGGCAGATTCGACTCTGGGATCTTTGTTACTTCTCCACACTTAATCGATACGAGGCTTCTCCAGGGAAGAGTTAAGCGCAACAGCTCATTCCTTCACCAATCTCTCAAACCCATGGAGTCCCGGGGCTTAGCCGCTCCCTGCAGCTCACCTCTCCGTCAAGTGAAAGCACTCTTTCATTTTATTTTTCCCACTTTGCTTGCTTGAGTGAATAATGTCATCCTTTGAAAAGATGAAGTGGATTATTGGCGGCACTCGGGGCATCCTTTGTGGAATAAAGCCGCAAGCTCCGCCTGATGTGTATCATCATGGATCCTTTACCTAAGGAGCCTGGTGGTGAATTCTTGGTGGGCAGGGAAGTGGCTAGAATCTAAGGCAAAAATTCTCCAGACCCAGAGGCCACAGTGCTTGAGGTTCTCTAGTAGGGGGTGGAGAGAGAACTGGTTCCCACCCACCGACACTTTTCCATCAGAAATGCTGCAGTCGGACATCCCACGCCACGAATCAGACCAGGACTTGAAGACGGCTTCTCTTGAAAATGTGAACACTTTCCCTGCATGAGGAGAAATGCTATGCCTTTAAAAAAAAAAAAAAGCGGGGTGGGGGCTTTGGCCCATGGGACAGCTGCTGTGTGGGCAGGACCCACCGTGCAACAAGACTCGAGACAGTGCTTGGTGGTCTATGCGCCTGCCTGGTAAGCACAAGGTCCCGGGTTCAATCCCTGGCACCACATGCTGTGTACGCCCTAGAGCCAGGCGTAATGGCTCATGCCTGTAATCCCAGCACTAGGGAGGCTGAGACAAGAGGGTCACAATGAGACTGAGCTGCATAGTGAGACCCTATATAAAAAAATTGAAAATTAAAAACTAAAAAAAAAAAAAAGAAAAATGATTCAGAGACGGCCTGCTCTAGCTAGTTGAGCGATTCTTGGTGCTTCATTAAAATTCCATTTGGCTCAGTTTCTTTCTTCCTTAATTGGTATCATCTGCCCCACTCAGTGTAATTATATTAAAGGAGAGTCTTAATTTTTTAAGCATCCTCAGTCGACAACAAAGTACTTGATAAACCACAGCTGTAATATGTTATTGTGAAGGGTTTTTACATTATCTATCTCCTTAATACTCACAGAACGTAGACACATGTTAAAAGGAGACCATGTTTTGGAGAAATTAGAATTTCTACATGATGTAACTAAAAATATGATATGTTCCAGAGTTTAGGAAATCTCTGGAAAATGTAATGCTGGCCCCGGTGCTTTACTCTAGACATTTTTTTGTTGCTTGCAGTTGAGTTACTCCTAGGAAGAACGGTACATGGCGATATGGATGACCGAGGCAGGCATACCTCATGAGGCCGTGGTCTGGCAACGGTACCAGGGGAGTCATGACTTCACAGAATCGTTGAAGAACAATTATTCCATTAGCTGGAAACATTTTCAAGAAAGCACCTGACATAAAGCCATCCAGTATGGTGTTTTCTTTGCAAAAATATTTTTAGCAGCTACCACCACTGCTTTAATAGCTATAGGACTAGTATAAACTGTTCGCTATTTTCTTTGAACTTATACTAGTACACTAAAATTTCCTAGGAAGGCCTGGGATATGGTTCAGTGGTGGCATAAGCACCTGCATGGCAAGTGCAAGAGCCTAAGCTTGATCCTCATTATTGCCAAAAAATGGAAAAGACAAGAAAAGAAAAAAAAATTCTAGGAATTTATGCATTTTATGTAAAATTTGAAATGATTAGCTCAGAGTTATTGATAGAAACCAGTTATCCTTTATTTATTTATTTATTTATTTATTTATTTATTTATTTATTTATTTATTTTGCATTTTGGGGAACGGTCTACAGGGTATTCAGGGTTTCACTACTAGGTCAGACTCATAGTGATCAGCCTGTTTAGAGCCTTCCAAGAGCTAGGATTACAGGTGCATGCTACCATGCTCGGTCTCAAATGCCATCTCAGCATGCCACAGGGGCAGGGCCATCACGGCAGGCCCGGAGATTGAACCCCCAGCCCCTGTGCCTGCTTGCAGGCACTTTAATCTGCTGAGCTGTTTGGCCGGCCCTTGCCTTTATTTTAGTTTGAAAAGTAGAAGAAAAAGCAAGGACAGAAAATGAGAGACAGGGCAACATAGAACAGATACGTTACACATTTTCAGAAATAAAAGAATAGTGCTTAACAGTGATTGATAATGTTACCCATTGTTATTGTCAAGTCTCTTGCTTAGGTTAACAGATATAGTTATGCAAAACTGGACATACGATTGAGTGATACCACTTGCTTTCAAGAAACCTTACATTTTTGCTCTTCTCTGTCTTTTTTTTTACTTTTTTAAACTTTTTAAAAAATTATTTTTCATGGAGTATATAAATAATTGATGTGACATCAGAAATGGTACATATTTAGAAGACCAAGATGAAAGAGATCCAAGCATGGCTTCTGTATCGCATGTTGCTGTCCTCGATGTAGCTGCTTAGATGGTAGGTATCAGAACTAGTTAGTCAAGTGAAAATTCTCTACATTAACTGCTATTTTCAAAAGACTGATGGAAATGTTTAGTACAGTCACCTCAGACGTCCTATCTATCTATCTATCTATCTATCTATATATCTATATCCATATATATATATATATATATATATATATATATACACACACACACACACACACACACACACACACACACACACACACAGTTTCACACTTAGAAGTATTTCTTAAGGAAGAGATTATGTTAGTTTTGTGAGAACGTAACTTAAATACAACCATCACAAGATTTACAAATTATTTCACACAACCGAGAAAAAAAGTGGTACTTCAAAAGTTAAAAGTACAGGCTGTGCAATTCACCCAAGTTGAGTTTAAATCTTAGCTCTACCTTCTATAGAAACTAGTGGAAGTTATGGCCATTATTCAAATCTCAAGACCTGCCACTGTAAAGTGAAGATTGTAACACCCTCTGAGAAGACAGCAGGACTGGGCGTTCAGATGAGATGCCACTTCACGCCTGCTAGAATGGCTGAGATCCTGAACGCTGAGTGCCAGAGTGTGCAGAGCCTCAAGGAAAACTCACTCTTTGCTGCTGGGAATGCAGGATGGAACATCCACTTTGCAAGACCCTTGAGCCATTTCTTACAAAACGAAACACACTCTTACCGTATGATCTAGCAACTGCATTTCTTGAAGTTTACCAGAAAAGAACTGAGCAAAAGCCTACACAAAGATGATCACAGTGGCTTTCATCACAACCGCCCCAGCTTGGAATCAATCAAGATGCCCTTATGGTACACAAAAGACAAAACCCTCGAAATTACTTGTACACACAAAAATTAATGAACTATCAAGTCATGAAAACACGGAAGAAACCTCAATGTGTATTAGTAAGATTTTAAAAAGAACATAACAAGACTACATGCTGTAGCAGTTCAACTAGGGTCTTCTGAAAATGACAAACTTTGGAGGTAATGGAGCTGCAGTTTCTAGGAGTTTGAGAGACAGAAGGCTAAAGAAGCAATTCACAGAGGATTCTTAGGATAGGGAAACTATTTTGTACGGCACTGTGAACCACAGCAAGAGTGAGCCCTGATGCAAAGTATGGGCTCTAGGTGATGTGACATTAGGGTGATAAATTTAAACAAATGCACCACTTTGATTAGAGCTGTTAATGGGGAAGGTTCTGTGTGTGGGTAAACATCGTATATATGATGTCTCTGTACTGGCAGTTTTTCAACAAACCTGAAACTCCTTTTACAAACAACTTTAATACAAAAAGCAGACATTTGTGCAAAGAACACAGTGTTTCTTCAGTCACAGTAATGACTTTATATGTGTGACCCCGTCTTAATGTTGGTAGGGTTACTCCTTGGTGATTTTTCTCCTTTTTTTATTTTTTTTTTCCTGTATTCTTCCCCAAAACAAAGCACTACTTAAAAGTTTAGAAATGAATAAAATGTGCAGGGGGGCCCCCACTCCGTGCATGTAAGGAAACGGGGCCTGGCTGGTTGTACGCTACAAACCCAGATTCTGTGACACATCCAAGGGTTAGGCATGATTTTCAGAAACTAAGTAATGTAACTTTTTTTTTTTTTCCGTAAAATACTCAGAAAGAAAGTATATCCCCTTACTGGGTGAATCTTTTATCGGTCTCTGCTGAGATTTAATGCAGTACGTATGAAAACAAGATGAAGGTGTAAATGAGAATCCATTTGGCAAGTAGGTGTGACTGCTGTGAGTCTCTTAATTGGACAAGTCCAACTGGTTTGCTTAAAAAAGAATTCCAGAGCAGCGTCGGATTTTCATGTTGTTAGAAGCTCATAAGAACTGTCTTGTGGCAGCTTAAAAATAGCACTGCGTGCAGAAAGTAATAGAGTAGGCATCACCAGGGTCCAGGGTAAATTCTGGCGGACAGCACGGCCTCTGATGGTGACATCGGTATTGTTTTTGGTGAGACACTGTTGTGTACTGAGAACACAAATGAATTGAAAATGCCTGCTTTAAGGATGAAAGCAGCTTTTCTACAGCGTAGAGATGACTGAGAAGAAAACAATACTGGATGCGCATCAGAAGAGAAGTGAATGGACGTAAGTTCCAGCAGACCTGGGATTGAAATCCAAGTCTACACAAGTTAAATATTCAGATATGTCATTTAGCTTTCCACACTGAGTTTTTGTTGTTGTTGTTTTTGTTTGTTTGTTTGTTTGTGGGACTGAGGTTCAAACTCACAACCTTGCACTTGCCAGTCAGGCACGTGGGTCTTGGAGCTATCTCCCCAGTCCCTGAGCTTTCTTAACTATGAAATATGCTTATTAATATGTCCTTTGCATGAAAGATCAAGCATGACTGTATACATGAAATATGCAGCATAGGACTTACATAGAAGAAATATTCAATATATATCTGCTTATAATCATAATGTTTCATGTAAAATACTGCATATGAATTAACAGCTAACCAGTAGCTAATAAACTTTAAAAGTCCCAGCAGCGAATTCTTTTTTTTTTTTCTGTTTTTTTTTTTTTTTTTTTTTTTTTTTTTTTTTTTTTTTTTTTTTTTTTTTTTTTTTTTTTTTTCTTTTTTCCTTTTTTTTAATGTATTTAGTACAAGGTGTACAGGCTCTCACTAGGTAGATAGGACTCTTAGTGATCCTGTTTTTCAGCCTCCCAAGTGCTGTGATTACAGGCCTGGGCCACCACGCCCAGTCTCATCATTTCAGCACGTCCTGGGGTCAGGGCCAGCTCAGCAGGCGGGGGATAGAACCCTCGACCCCTGCGAGCGACTGCCTAAGCAGGCGCTTTGATCTGCTTGAACTGTCAGCATGAGAATTTCTGTGGGAACAGACAAATGAAAAGAGACAGTCATCGCTTAAGGTGCCACCATCGCCACCTCTGCTGTTTCTGCCTCGACACTTACTGCTCCCGTTCACCACCGTATTGACAGACATAGAAAGCCTCTTGCTTCTAATGAGACATCTGAGGTCCCTTCGCTCTGAGCTGAGCCACCTTCTGCGCCACTCCAGGGTCATGAAGAGCTCACGACTGACCCACTTTTAACTGACAGTTGAAATAAAGTTCTCAGTGGGGCCGCGTTTTCTGTGTCTAGCCTCCCTGTTTAGAGAACCTGAGCGAGCGCCGGCTCCTTTCCCCTCACAGCTTCACTTCTAGCTGCTTCTCTGTGTGCGGTGCACCAACCTTACCGTCTGCTCGGTAATTTAAAAGGGAAAACATATCATGTTCTTTATTTTACTGGAGGACCTGGAGTTGTGAGGGTTATTCTAAATCAAGTTGAGTTGTGTTTTAATGAGGGAATACCAGACCTGGGATTGCATGACCGCAGAGAAAGCCCTCAGCCCAGCCCGGTCCTCATGCCTTTGCAGGTTCTGATCCAAGGAGATCTGGATGAGGAGCTAGAATTGGCAGTTCACAATCTGCCAGGGAATTTTGCAAATTAAAACATTTAGTTGTCGATAATGAAACATGACAGCTTCCTCTCTTGCTTAGAGGTAAGAGCCGGCATCGCGGCTTTCGCAATTTACATGGAAATAATGACTGTGTTGTGGTAAAAACCTTTCTCTCAGGGAACAGGGCTTCACCTTCCTAATTTTATTGAATTAGCTACTAGCAGCTGGGGAATTTCATACTACTATTTGTTCCTATCATATCATTTTTAAAAATAAAAATATAATTAATTAAAACTATAGTTTAAAAACAGCATGAATTTCCTTAAGGGTGTGTGTATATACATACAGTGATGCTGGTAGAACTTATTTTAAGGGACTGAGTTAAATGATATGCTTTGTATTTTAGTTTATATTTTTATAATCTGAATCTCATTCAGCCTTGAAGTAGGCTTTTTCCTTCAATGAAAAATAATGCGTGTCTCATTCGATGCGCTACCTTTATGTTATTTATATTTGGTCATTTCAGAATGGGCCAGCAATGTGTCCTTTCTGAAAACAAAGAAGTTACAGGTATTTTGCTATGGATGGAGAGACAGCTAACTTCCCCCCTGAAATATACACATCCGGTTTCCTGTCTTCCGCACCTCCTTCCGGGTACATGCAGGGAACGTCAAAGAGCCTGTCAGCCCGGCTCCTGCTGACGTGTCTGTCTATGTATGAGCTGGAGGTCACCAGCTCCACTGGAATCTGTGTGATGTCCCCTCCTGAGTTTCAATCTGGGCTGAGGCTCGTTTTGCAGACTTGAGTCAGATTTGTCTAGGAAGAGATCTGAATCTGACTGCACATATGGCTGTGCTGTCCTAGAATGCATCTGTGGGAAAGCAGAATTTATTCCATTTCAAATCAAGTGATAGTTGAGTGAACAGAAATGCTAAGTCAGTAGGGAATGGAGAACGCAGGTCAGTCCTGAAGAGTGAAGGACGAGGGGCAGACATCCGCATCGGTGCCTTTGCTCCCTGCAGCATTGACAAGCGTCTCTACCATAGACTGTAACAATGACTACTTCAGGAGATTCCAAAAGGGAAATTATTGCTTCTCACAAGCAATCTTTATTATTTCTCTATTTTTAAAAATAGTCTCCGAGAGCTTTCACATTATCGAAAAGACACAAACATTTCTGAAATAGCTCAAGAACCCAGAAACCTGCAAAAGGTTTAACAGGATGTCTTTTTTATCTCTTGGCATCCACTGACTATAAATACAGATATATTAAAATATAATTGATGCTGGGGAAGATGGCAGAGTAGGAAGCTGAGAAATCTGTACCTTCACACTGACAACTGCGTTGGCAGAATCTGTCTGATAGAACTATTTTGGAACTCTGAAGCCTAGCGAGGGCTTGCAGCTTCCAGGGGAAGGCTCGGACCACAAATTGCCTTTAAATCTAGTCAGTTTCAGCTCTTAGCACAGGAGCACCTGCCCGTCCCAACCTTTTTGTCCTGGCGAGTCACTGCTCATGTGTTTCCAGAGCACCTTGCAGCGTGTGGAATCTAGAGTGATCAAAAGAACTCAGCTCTCCAATCCCGTGGGTCAGCACTCTACTCACTGACTGTGACTTCTTATCTTGTGCATGTGGATAAAGACATGTGGGGCGTGCTTCTTACCCCTCTCCCTTCGTTGTCTACGCCCTTCTTTTCCTGGATGAAGTGATTTCAGAGGAATTTAAAAGACAGGAATCTTTACTTCCTCTCCCTTATGTTTGTTTTTTTTTTTTTTTAACTTTCCCTTTCTACAAGTCAGACATGGAATACTAAGACTATTTAAAACTACCACACATATGAGAACATTTAGAAAGTCACCGAACTAAAAGTGCAGGCACACCAAAGACCAAAGGAAAATTTAAGATTGCCCTTTAGAATCATTGTTGATACATAAAGGGCTCAAAAATGTAATATATAAAAAAAAAAAGTCAGCCATCCCTAACAGGGACAGGACACCATCAAGTGACCCAAATTATCCATTCGGAAGAGTTCGAGAAGGAGAAGATAAAAAGTAAGAGGCAGAGCAGTTATTGAAATAAATATTGGGCAAAAGAGCCCCAACACTGATGAATGATATGAACATAAGCATTCAGGAATCTCTGGGCTGAACTAAAAGAACCACACCTAAACAATATTAATCCAACTCTGAAACATCAACGACCAAGGGAGACTTGGAGAAGCATCAGGGAAAAAAAAAAAATTACTTGTCCCATACAAAGGATTCTCTACAAGATTATCATCAGATTTATCACCCGAAAATTCAGAGACCAGAAGGCAAAGGATCCAAAACTAATATGTCAGGTAAAATTCTCCTTCTGAAATGAAGGAGAAATTGAGGAATACCAGATAAAATGTGAGGATATTTGTTACCATCATATCTAGACTTCAGGAAGTGTTTAGAGGACCCCTGAAAGGTTTGTGTGAAGGAGATTGAGACAGCAATTTGAAGACATGAAGAAATAACGCTGTTTGTAAAGATAAATGCATGAAAAGCATAAAACTAGTATTGCTATACCAATGGCACAGAGCCCTACTTTTTGTCTCTACATGAATAAAATTTAAAAATTTAAGTTTATATTGAAGCACAGTATCTGTACATGTATATGAAGTACAACACAATAATTTAATAGCTCTTTACAGTCAATATTCACCAAATCAGGATAATTAACATGACCATTGCCTAAAACATTAAATATTTATATATGTTTAAAATATTTTGAGTTTCAGAAAGCATTGCATGCTGGTGTCAGCTATAGTAATTTTCTTCTACTAAAGAATACCAGAACAAATTCTTCCTAACTGAATTTTTGTAACTTTTTTCTGTATTTTTTTTCTCCCACTACCATCCTTCCCAGTGTCTGATGACCACTATTTATTTTTCTTCTTCTATATAATTAAGATTTGGCCTTCACAAAAGAGGGAAAAAATGTCTAGTATTTGTCTACCTGACTAGTTTACCTTAGTATGCTATCCTGCAGTTATATCAGAGAGCTGCAAAGGACAGGGTTTCATCCTGCTCAGTGTGGACATTACTTCATTAAATATATTCAGTGCACTCTCCTTGCCAGTTCATGCACCGATGGACACTGACTGAGCCCTTGTTTTTCTATTATAAAGAAGCCCAGAGTAAACAGAAGGGTGCACTCTTCTCTTTAGTAAGATGATTTCATTTCCTTTGTTTATATACCTCTTACTGGGATAGCCATATAATACTGTTGATCTTTTTTAGTCTTTCTGAGGAATCTCTACATTTTGTTTTGTAGAAGCTATACTACTTCACATCACCAACGGAAAAAAAAATTGTGTAAGAGTTGGCCTTTTCTCTGACTTCTCATTGGCAGTTATAAGTTGTTGTCTTCTGGGGTACAGTCATTGTAGCAGTGTGATTTCTGTTGTGGGGCTGGCAAGATAGCTCAGCGATTCAAAGTGCGTACTTAGGCAAGCTTAGGTAGGTGCAAGGGACTGCACTACATGCCATGACGGAAAAAATAAAAGCAATAAGGTTTTGATTTGCATTTTCCCGATTACTAGTAGTACTTGAGTACTCATATGTCCTCTTCAGTAAATGTGTAATGTTGTCTTTTGCCTACTTCAGTTGGCTCACTTGGAGGCTGGGGTTTGGTTTGCTGAGCTTTGTTTTGCTTGCTTTCCTTCCGCAGTGCACTGGTTGTGTTCCTTACATACTTTGGCGATGAGAGTCCTGGATAAGATGAAGTTTGCTTGTATTTTTTCCCATTGTGTTTGTTGCCTCTTTGTTCTCTTATTTCATTTTGTCTACACGAGCTTCTTAGTTTTATGTGCCTGTTTGTCTATTTTTGCTTTTGCCAGCTAACTTTTTCTGTCAAAAAAAATCCTTGCCTACACTAATGACTTGAAATGTTTCCTATTTTCTTCTACTAGCTTCATAGCTTTCTTGCATCTATTGAGTAAATCATATGGTTTTTGCTCATTTATTTCCTGTGATATATTACATTTAAAGATTTACAAATATCTATGTCAGGCATAAATTCTACCTGCTCGTGGTGTACGAACCTTCTGACGTGTTCTTGCATTTGATGTATTCTGCTGTCTTATTAAGAACTGTTGGGCCAGCCAGATAGCTCAGCAGATTAAAATGCCTGCTTAGGTAGATACAGGGCCCTGGACTTTGGTCCCTGGCCTGCCTTGTGCCCTGACCCTCACCCAGAGTGCACTTAGACACCGAAGGGACAGAGTGTGGTGGTGCATGCCTGTAATCCCAGCACTTGGGAGGCTGAAAACCATGAAGAATCACTAGGCATCTGATCTGTGTAGTGACACCCTGTAACACTGTACTAAATATTATGTATGTTATATGTATATATATATATATATATATATATATATATATATATATATATATGATGTTGTGTGCTATGGTTTGTGTCCAGTTGTTGCTGCAAAGCTTCATGAAGTCATGGGGGCTGGAACTTGTAGAGTTTTAGATTAACACATGATCCACTGGAATTATAGGTCTTAGAACTGCTGGGATTATGGGTGTGAGTGATACACCCAGCCTGGGCCTGATAGCCTGAATGTAATATAAGTGAGACAGAGAGACACTCTCTCTCTGCTACCACTGTTGCTGTTCCGCAGCTATGAACTGCTGCTCTCTGCCATGTGCCCCTCCGCCTTGGATCCAACCAAGTATGGACTGAAACCTCCAGTAACTATGAGGTAAATAAACTATTCCTTCCTTCATTTTGGGTGTCAGGTATTTCTCCCAACAATGAGAGAAAAGTAACTGAGACATTGTGTCTGTATTTATTTGTAATACTAATCTATATTTTTCTTCTTTTGTGTTTTTGTTTCGGGTTGGTATCAGGGTAAAGCTATCCTCAGAAAAATATGGCACTATTCCTTCCATTTCAAATTTTTCCAATAGATTGTGAAGAATAGAAATTCGTTTTCAAAAAAGTGTTGGATAGAAACTAGCTGCCAAGCTCACAGATCTCAGACATCTATTTTTTGTTAGTGTATACTTGGAATGTGTAATGTATGTAATGTTCATATTCATCTGAGGGAATAAATACATGTCGTGAATATCTCTATTTGTTTATTTCCCCTTTCAACACCCATTTTTCTCCATTTCTTGATATCATGTCTTAATTCTCATCATTATTATTATCATTATGAGATCATTTTACGATGTGTGAAGATTTTAAGGATAGTTTGTTTGTTTGTTTGGTTGGTTGTTTCAGAACTGGGGATTGAACTTAGGACCTTGCACTTGCAAGGCAGGTGGTTGTGCCCCTAAGCTTTCTCCCCAGCCCCAAAGGATAGTTGGCTTAGGTATATTACACATTTTTAATCTTTTGATGCACTGTTCCTCTACTCTATAACGCACCCTCAGACTCTTGGTTTCCTTCCCAAAACATCTCTCTTTCTGTGTTTGCTATTGTAAAGCTTTTAGTTTGCTCATTATTTGTACCTTGGGTTAGTCAAATGGCAGGAACCACGTGCTGTGGAGCTGGTTATTTTTGTCATGTCATTGTCTTTTCCATGTATGTCCATTCCCCATAAAAGTCTCAAATTTACATTTTTTTTTATCACGTAGTAGTGGTAGCAGCAGCAGCAGCAGCAGCAGTAGTTGCTGTTGTTGTTGTAGTATAGATGCATTTTCTTTATCCATTTGTCTGTTGATGGAAAGATAGGTTGCTTCCAAGACTTGGATGTCACGATTCACGCTGCTATCAGTATGCACAGTGTCTCTGTAATACAGTGTCTTTAGCTGTTTGGGGCAGGTACCTAGAG
Source organism: Myocastor coypus (assembly GCA_004027025.1). Lineage (NCBI taxonomy): Eukaryota > Metazoa > Chordata > Mammalia > Rodentia > Myocastoridae > Myocastor > Myocastor coypus. Next base: position 20,119 of record PVJA010004899.1, on the reverse strand, counting down.
GGCAAATAGCTCACTTGAGTAGAATTTATAGTTTTAAGGTTTTTTCGAGAAATCTCTATACTGATTTCCATGGTGGTTTTATTAGTGTACATTCCCACTGGCAATATAGAAGTAGCCCTCCTTCAGGGCAGCCGTGCCAACATTGATAATATTTAGTCCCTTGATGGTGGTAAATCTGTTATAAGACTTACTTGTATTATTTTAATTTATGTTTTGTTGATGGTCAGAGAAATTGAACATTTTTCATATGTTAATTGGTCATTTGTAAGTTTGCTTATGAAAAGTGTCTATTTTTGATTTGGTCTTTCATTTGGGGGTTACTAATTTTTTTCAGTTCTTTACATATTCTAGATATTAGTCTTTTGAGGGATACTTAGCAAAAGCTTTTTTCTCCATTCTACAGGCTGTCTCTTCACCCTATTGATACTTTCTTTTGCTGTATAAAAGCTTTTTAATTTGTTATAATGCCATTTGTTGATTTTTGCTGTTAATTCATATGCAACTGGAGTTCTGTTTAGAAAGTCTCTTTCTACACCAATACATCAAGAGATTTAACTATTTTATCTTCCAGTGAGTTCAGCTTTTCTGTTTTACCAAAGTATTGAGGCCTTCGACACACTTTGGTTTTACTGGGAAATGGCAAAATATATAGGTCCACTTCAGTCCTCTGCATATGAACAACCTGTTTTCTTAACACCATTTGCTAAAGAGGGTGTCTTTCCTCCATCATATATTTTTCAGACCCTTTGTCAAACAACAAATCAGTGACATGTGTGTGGGCTGGTTCTGTCAACCCTGCTGTGTTCTGAAGGTCTATGTGTCCTTTTCTGTGCCTATACCAAACCTTTTTTTTTTTTTTAATCACAGTAGCGTTTTAGTACAACTTGAAACCACGTTTTAAACGCCTGCCTTGCTCTCGCTGCCTAGAATTGTTTTTAGTGTCCTGAGTTTCTTTTGGTTCCACACAAATTTCAGGAACACTTACTCTAGTTGAGGGGATTGCTGTATACACTTCGATTGGGATTGGATTAAATCTATATAAGTTTCTTTAAAATTTCCAAGTACTTAGCATATATTTTTGTAACAGTTTCTAATCAGTTGGGTTCATATAACTTCAGCTGGAAAGCCTCCTTCTCTACTTCTGGTTTTATTTACTTTAGTTTTTTTTTTTTTTTTTTTTTCACTGATGGTCTAGCTAAAAGTTTATGTTTTGTTTATCTTTTCAAAATATTCTTACTTTTATTGGGATAATCATCTATATTTTTAAGTCGTTATCTCATTTTTCTCTTTTCTGATGACTATTTCTTTTTATTTCACTAGTCCTGCAATTGGATTATTCTTGTTTTTCTAAGTCTTGAGATACATTATTATTGGAAATCTTTACATTTTGGGATGTATACATTTATCGTTATAAACTTTCCCCCTTTGTACTACTTTTGCTATAACCCACAGACTTTGAAATTTTGTGTTTTCTTTCATATATGTTTCAGGGAACCATTTTAATTTTCTTTAGTGACCTGTTTGTCCTCAGGACTATATTGTTCAATAGTCATATGTTTCTGTCATTTCCATTATAATTCTATCCATTTTTAATTTTGTTCTGTTGTGAGCTGAGAATGTTTAATTTCGTAATTAATTCTATAATTGTATCCTACTACCTTATGCATCTTGAAGGAAATTCCACGTGCTGCTAAGAATGTGCATTCTGTAGCTCTTGGGTAAAGCGGGCTGTAACTCCCTGGTCGGTGCATGGTTCAGCCCCGGTGTCTTTATTCATTTTCTGTCCATATGATTTATTCATGGTGAAAGTGAAGACTGATCTCTTATTTTACGTTGAATAATACTGTGGTTTATACACCTGGGTTGTTTAGTAATGTATGCATACCATACATATTTACTGTTATATAGTTTACATTGAACTGATGGTTTTCTTGATATAATTGTAGGTGTTCCTGCTGGAGTTTGGCTTTATTTTGCTTTGAATATCTTTCCACAGCTCTTTATTTTTAGTTTATGTGCATTGTTGCTCTTCAAGTGAACTTATTTCAGTCAGCTTACAGGTAGATCTTTGCTAAAAATCCACTTACCCTCCCTAAGTATCTTGACTGAAGAGCTTAATTTGTTTACATGTAATATTCTTATTATAAGTAAGAAGTGACCGTTTATTAATTTTCTTATGAGTATTATCTATTTTTATTTCTTCTCTCATTGTTTCCCTTGGTGGTTTGGTTGTTTTCTGTAGAGATAAGATTAGATTCTCCTCTCTTGTTCTGTGTCTGTTCATGGTGATGAGCTTCTTTACTCAAGCTGTAGGATGGCTTGAAGTTATCTGAAATCTAGCAGTAGAGATGAGTCTGTTATTTGATTGTCTGAAGGAAAGTTTGACTGGATATAGCACTCTTGTGTGACATCATGCGGATTGTTGCTTTCCTATAGGACTTTATTGTACTACGCCATTTTCTTCTTATCTATAAGATTTCTGCTGAAGCATCTGTTATTAGGCTAAGGGGAATGGTGTTTTGCACATAGGATTTGACGTTCTGCTCATGCTGTGTTGTTAGAACTTTCCCCTCTTTTATTTTTGACAGTTGAATGATAGTATCTCTTGAAGATGGCCTTTATTCATTAATTTTATCTGGGCTACTTTGATCTATATGCATGTGAATGTCCATATGACTTATCTAGCTGCAGGAATTTTCAGATATCATTTCATTTAATAGACTATCAATGCCTCTTCTCTAATGTTCTGTAGTGCTCATATTTCATGACTTTTTAAAATACTATCCCAAAATACATTAGGATTTCTTTATTACTTTAAATTCATTTTTAATCTGTCTTGTTTATTTGAAAAGATGTATCCTCACATTTAGAAAAGATTTGTCTGTTTCATGGTATTTATTGTTGGAAGCTCCCAGTTATATTTTTGATCCCATAGGTTGAAATTTTCAGATCCAATATTTTTGTTTGGTTCTTTTAAAATAAATTCTCAACCATATCATAAATAACGTACTTTAATTTGCTGAATTATCTTGCCATAGACAGTAGTATTGAAATGATTAAGATCATAAATTTTGTTTTATCTCTGTTTCACTGCATTTTATTAAATGGAATAAAATACAAACCTTTCCCACCTTACAGATGCCCTTGAGCTGTAAATCCTGTAGCTCTCAATGTAAAATGGTTCTTCTTTGATAAGAAGCTTGGCTGTTTCCTATATTTTAAAGGCTTGTGGAGGGATTAGGAATGGGTATGGATGCATCCCCCATGTGTGGGCTTGGTTCTTAGATACAGTGCCAGCACAGCCTCTGGAGTGCAAAATATTTAGGCTTCAAAGGCCATGAAAGGGGCTGGCCACATAGCTCAGCAGATTAAAGTGCCTGCTTAGGCAGACACAGAGACCAGGGGTTTGATCCCTGGCACCACAGGAGGCCCTGCGGACCGCAGCCCTGGGACGCACTGAGATGGCAATTGAGGCTAGGCACATGCCTGTAATCCCAACATTTGAGAGGCTGAAAACAGAAGACATCACTACTAGTGCAATCTGTGTAGTGAGACCCTGTAGACCCTGTACTCAACGCACGAAAAACAAAAATAAGTTCATGAAAGGAAGAGATAAAAGTAGAACTGAGCAGAGAAGTTGAACCGTAAGACAGACGCTCCAAAGCCATGCCCGGGCCAGCCAGTGGCTGTGCATCCAGTGCACTCCTGCAGCTTTGTCCTGAGCTGCAGAGAGCGGCGGTAGCTCCGCCCACCCGCCTGCCTCAGGTAGGAGATGCAGCCCGCCCCAGGAAAGCAGCTCTGGGGAGTCCCACTGTGACATAGCTGATGGAAAAGTCACCCTCTCTGACCACCTTGCTCATTTGGCCTGTAAGCTTTTCCTTGAAGGAGATCTGAATTGTGCGTTTCTGCTTCTACCATAACGTCTGTGTCCCACACGCCACACACAAGTAGGTTTAGAGTACTCTAGACTGTAGCTGCGATCTTCCTGAACAACCCCTTCCAGACCACACGGCTTGACTTCTTAAATTTATAGCATTTTCAATCACTGTGGATGCCATGGGCGCTACCGAGATTATAGCAAGGCTACTTGACCTTTGGAGGTAAAAGTAAAACCAAAAGATAGGAATAGCAAGAAATCAGCGAGACTGTTCTGCAAAATGTAGAGCTGAATTGGAGGCACTGTTGGTTCGGGTATATTCTGATACAATGGAACGTGAAGCTGCTTGCAAAGGCCATTTATTAAGCTCCTACTGTATAAATGATTTATAATGCTGTCTCATTTAAATTTCACCATAATCCTCTGAGTTCCATGCTGTTGTTGTCATCATGGTTTTGCAGCTGAGAAAAGTGAAATCCAATCCAAAACCAAGTAGTATTGTCCCACATTTTCTCCTCTACGGCCTGGCCATTTTTCTGAACGGGTATCCTGGGGACATTCCGTTTGAGTAGTGTAACTCTGCAAAAGGTGTAAGAATAGGTAGTGGTGCATGTTAGAGCTGTAAGGTGAAGCAGTATGGGGTACGGTCCCCACCCCCAAGGTATCCATGAGACAAGACTTCCACAACGAAATTGCAAGCATCTGTGTTGTAGCCTGTGCATGCATGGGTGGAACATAGCAATGGATTTCTGAAGGAGAGGAAATCTCAGCCATTGGAAGGTGGCAGTGTCAGCTGGACTTTTGCAATGATTTAAAAAAATAAATTAATGGTCAGCTTTTGAAAAGGAATGCATTATGTTGAAATACTGAATTCTGGGGTCTCTTTTTTAATAAAGGGAAGTTTTGACAGCATAGGTACACCTTGCTGGATCACAATTGGCTGGCATATTAAGGGCTCCCTGTCACTCGTAAAGCACTCTTGGAGTCTTACTGAGGCATCAGATCAACTGGAATGCAAGCCGATGACATTATTTTATAATTGCCAAGTTCCAGTCTGATTTTGTGGAGAGGAAAGGGAGCAATCTGCGAGAATGGGTGGGAGCGTTTTCTTCAGGAAACACACTGAGGAGAAAGGTCAGGGCCTCACCCTGCCCATCCTCCGTAATTACGCAGGGCCACAGGGGTACATGGCCCACAGCGTGACAACGCAGCTCTCTGCTGACCCTTCCTGTGGCCTCTCCATGTCCTCTACTCATGCTAGACTGGGTACCGAAAAGGACTTTTAACTAAAAATGAGAGTTGAGATTTAGTGGTGGAAAGGGAGGCTCAAAAGTCAGTAAAAGAAATCATCTTTAAGACTGAGTTTTAACACTGCTTCTCCCCTGAGGGGCCTCGTCACTTCAAGCCTTTAAGACCAGGCATGACAAATATTTGGAAAATGTTCAGGCTGGAACCATTTTGCACCAGGAGAGGACGAGATGTCCTGATAGATTTTTTTCCTCCTTTATCTCTAATATCTATGATCCTCTAAATCCTGCTAGGGAAACACAGATCTCAGAGGCTATTCTCTGTCTAATGTTTGGTGCTGGACAAGAGAGATAATGGGGCTAGATGGACGGTGTCAGAAGATAGGGCAGGCAGATAAAAAGGCTTTGGACACCTGCTCAGGCCAATGGGATGCAGACTCTGGGCAGGCTTCCTGTTATAGCAGAGGGCCTCCAGGAGGACACTCCTGAGCAAGACAGCAGCTCCTCAGGACAAGCATTCAATGACTCACGGGCATAACGTTTTGAATGAGGGAGGGGTGTGGAGCTTTCAGAATGATGACTCAGGTTCTTCTCTGAAGAAGGCCAAGTACTGAAGGATGTGCTGTTATGTCACAGAGAAATAACTGTGCAACATTATGAGCCAGAGAGAAGGCATTCCACAGGGTAACAGTCTCTTGTTCTAGAACGGATTTCTTGGCTTTCCTTTCTTTTCCTAAAGGTTGTCCAGAACCCAACCATATAAGGAAGCTCAGTCACAACATTGTTCACCTCAGTTACTCATGGAGGCAGATGCTGGGAGTCCGAGCACTTGTTCCCCATCTATGCCTCCTTCCTGCCTCCTGCGGTACGTTAGCCAGATTTAGGGCTCTGCACAAGACATGCAGGAGAACTCTGAATGCACATGGGATGGTTTTATGAAAACCTCTATTGGGAGAACATCATTAACCTCTATAATGAAGGACACTGAAGGGTAATGCGATTTGACCAGATGTTTTGCTATGTGCGTATTTTGGAGTTGGGATGTGAACCCAGGAGAGTGAATGGTAGTGTCTCGTACCAGAGAAGGTGACTGTGGTGACTACAAGCTCCTCAGGAGGAAGGCAGGAGCAGAGATAGGTCCTAGGACCTGGTACGAATTCGAATTTATGCACAGAATAGGAAGGTAGTCTTTAGTGACAAGAACAGCAAGAACAGAGTCTGGCATAAGGGGTTTAATGAGGTTCTAAAATATGTGTGGGTAGGTTAGTGAGAGGTTTACGATCTAAAGTATAATGGAATTCTGCCATATAGGCAGTAGAGTTGAAACTGCAGCAGATTCGGCAGGGACAAGAAGTGAGCAGGGTCCTGGCAGGTCAGTCTGGCGCGAAGCATGGCATAGATAGGACAGAAGGGAGCAGAAGTCAGAGAACCCAGGTACAAGCAGGTAATAAAGTGTCTGCATGGAGCAAGGGGGATCTCTGCTCATAAGAGGCTGGAGAAAAGGAAACGGCTGTAGGGACTCTGAGGAAGGCAGTGGGTGGGAGATGGTGGTGGATGGTGGTGACAGGATTAACCAACACGGGTGGGGTAGCGTTGGTGATGGCAGTAATGACAACTAGATAGCGGCGCTGGAACCGGCTCTGAGTCTCCTTGCTGAGTAGCTTCCCTGAAGGATACGGCGACATCATTACCCACTTCTGTCTCCTTTAACAGTAGACAAGCATGGATGCAGGAGAGATGAGGTCACTTGCCAGAGGCGCTGTAGCTAGTGGGCGGGGCAGGCAGTGGCCAGCTGCAGTGCAATTCCAAGCCCTTGGCATTGTCTTGTCCTTGGCATGGTGTGGCCTCTCATGGAAAACGGGTCCAATGCAGGACAAGAGAAGGTACCAGCCAACTTTTGATAGAGAAAATCAGGTCTCTCCAGTTTTAGGGTTATCTACATAAGGCAGAATTTCTCAAATAGTATTCCACAATATCTCACGAGAAACAAATATATATGGAGACAGAGAGAGAGAGAGAGAGAGAGAGAGAGAGAGAGAGAGAGAGAGAGAATGTAATTTAAACATTAATCAGGTTTCTGTACTCCAGGATTACTCAAGCATGTTTGAATAGAATAATGGGCCTTGAGAACAGCCAGAAGCAGCTTTTATAAAGAAGTATTTCCTCAGCAAATTTGCAAAACCGAATTCTATTCTTTTTCCATCAAATATGCACTCTGTGTCTCTCAGAACACCATTATTGTGAAGAATACAGTTTCAGAGGTGATTGCAGAGACATATAGTCCATCTACAAGCAGAAATCGCACTGGTGCAAGTCAAAACTGTTCCATTGGAAGTCAGCGCACATCTTAATCATGAGCCCAGGACCCTTCAGCCTGAAGAGAGCTTCACTCGCTCATTGCTTGGGTCTTGGCGGTACTGTCTGGGCCCTTGAGCTGGGTCTACGTTTGCACTGAGAGGCAGCTTCCTGCTGGGCCCATGCGTGACCCACATGGCAAGCCCTCTTTCTCTTTCCCGGAGAGTGGCTGCACCTGTTAAAGGCCTGAGCACAATTACTCAAAAAATTTCAACTCCAGCTGCCACACTAAGCCTGCAGGGCTCGAGGCTGATGACAGTCGGGAAGCACGTGGGTTCTGTATTCTCATGCGGAAGGATAACACTGGGCCCAAGCTCATCCATTTGTGTGCAGGTCATTTGGAAGCAAAGCAGGGCCTGAGTGGTCTGTGGGGTACCTCTGTGTCTGACATCCTTACCAAGAGACGCTACCCACCTCCTGGGTCTCCTACTGAGATAGCTGAGAAAACAGCACCCGGGTGTCAAACCAGCAATGAGTGCCTTTGAAAGGGCATGGGATGCCTCACTTACGCCTGTGTGGCTGTCAGAAAGGATAAGAAGCCCCAGCCTAATGGTCTGAAGTAATGCAAAGAAACCCAGCCTGTGAAATTCTGACAGAGCTACCGAGTGAGTAACGGCTCATCTTCCAGTCTCTCTTTCCTTTTCAGCAGAAGAAATCTAATTTTTAATATTATTATAATTTTATTACTTTTATTAAGAAATAACAAGACAGTTTCAAAAGACATTAGTAGGACAGCCACAATAATTAATGCAGTCATATCGTTGTCTTCATAGTAGTTGTTCCGAGTACAAGATGCAGATATGATAACTTTTCTAAACACGGGTAGTACAAATCTTTCTTTTCGTTGAACTAAGAGAAACTACCTGTATAGACCAATTGTCTATAAAAGTAGTGGGTTATCAGCAGAACTGGCAATGTCGGAAGCTGTTGACTTGAGCCTTTTACAGCTCAGTATATGTATCTGACTTTACTTTTTATGCCTCGTGGTTAAACTTTTCTGCTGGATAGTTAAGGTCAAGTTAAAGCAAGACCTGTGTAATACATGTAACTTTTGTATCTGACAAGATGAGTTAAATCGCCAGGATTTGCCTTGAAACCATGAGAACTTGTACTGGAACATCCTATAACTGAGTGGTGTCCCAAATGGGGCCACAAAGGAAAGGGATCGATGATGTGCAGTGTGCCTAAGGAGAGTCAGCTGGAGTGAAAATATTCTCTCAGGCTTTCACAGAGAGCAAACTGGTCAAGCAATGGCCATGCCTCATACAGATGGCTGACACTGACAACAGTTCTACAAAATGCTGTACATGGTTTCAACATCTTCCAATCTCTTGCAGTGTCTAGCAAGAAATCTTCACTTCCCTGCTTGAAGCTGATAGCTACTTGCTAAGATTTTGACTCTTCTTGAACTGCGAGGCTTTGCCCACTTTATAGGCTCTGGGGAGAGCTTCATCTACATAGCCATGCTGTCTTCTTGGCCTCCCAAGTACATACACGTCATGTGTATGAGGTTATACTTAAGGCACATGGAGGGTGAGATAATCATTGAGACTCTGTGTGCCCTTCCAGGCGGTACTTCCTGGAGAGATCTGGAAGCCACCTTCTCCTACAGGATTTGTTCTCCCTTGATTTCCTTCAGGCTGTCAAAGCCTCCTTTTTCCTTCATTCCCATGTGGTCAAATTTAATCATCCAATATTCCATTCTGTTAAGGCCCTCAGATTTGTTCTACAGTAGCAAGAAGCTAATAATTTTCCTGAGCCAATGGCCTTTAAATATTTAGGTGCTACATTCTAATGAATCATGAAAAGAAATCTCAGTAGTGTTGTGATGAACATGGCTGGCTTCAATGGCAGAAGACTGGGGGTTTTTAGCTGGGCCTCTGTGAAGACATACTGGGAGTGATGTCTTTATTTATTTATTTGTCTATTCATTCATTTTGTTTTTTTTAATTTTTTATATATATTTTAGGGAAAGGCCTACAGTGTGGGTATTCAGGGTCTTGCCACTAGATCAGACTCATAGTGATCTGCCTGTTTACAGCCTCCCAAGAGCTAGTGCATACCACCACGCCCAGTTTCAATTGCCATCTCAACAAGTACCGGGATGGAGTGTCGAGGCCAGCATGGCAGGCCTGTGGATCGAACCCCTGGACCCTGTGGCTGCTTGCAGGTCTCATTTATTCTGATAATGGGAATCAAACTCAGGCCATTGCCCTTGCCAGGCAGGTACTTGTGCCACTTAGCTGTCTCCCTAATGAGAATGATGTCCTTGGTCCTCAGATTACTCCAGCTGCTTGCTGTTTGGCCTTTTATACCTAGAAACTTGGACCAATCAGCTCACAAAACCGACTCCCTCGTGACAACTCAGGATAACAGCCTCACCCACGTCAACAACTAACTTCAGCACAACGTTCATACTTTGTTCTTTTAAGTGCAGAAAAGAATAACATATACCAGCACTCTCCCCATTGTAAAAGCCAATGAAGAATAGGAGATCTTCCTATTGGATGCAGTGTAGCATCAGACACAAAGTTGAGAAATAGGAGGAAACTTCACTGGGGAGGGAAACAATCGTATCCTCACTTTTATGTCTGCAAAAAGCTTTTAGGTCTTGTTTGACATCCAAACCATTACCCAGATCCTAAAAGCTTAGTCCATTAAGAAGGGAAAGTGGAAAATCTATGATAATGACTATGTGGGCCCAGGCTAATGTAAGTCAGAGGGCCTTTGATCCAGGCAATCAATGTGTTGAAGGGAGACTGTAACTCCTAGGGAAAGATTGACTTTGTGTAAAGACAGACGGTCAAGATACTTACAGAGCAAGTCTGCTTGAGTTGGTGATTTCTCTCTCTATAAATCTGTATAAAATTTGGTTGATCAAATTCACTTTTAAAAACAATAGGAAGATTACCAAAAACATGGATGTGGGAATTAATTTAAAATGGTCTTGGAATTTATTGAAATAACTCACTACTTCATTTTGAATGGTTCATTTGGATTTTATGTTAGGCAGGTACTACCTCTACAGACTTTGAGTTGATGTATTATGAAGGCAGGAACTACCACTATAGACTTTGAGCTGATGTATCTTTGCATGTGTTTTATTCTTACATCTGTTATCGACTAAATGTTTGCATATTTCCAAAATTCGTATGTTGAAATTCAATCCCTCTTGTGGTTATTATTTGGAGGTGTGGGCTTTGGGAGCTGCTTAATCTATGTGAGAGGAACTTCAAAAATGGAATTGGTACCCTTATTACGCAGCCCCAGAAAGCCAGCTCCCCTTTCCTGCTGTGTGATGAAGCAACAGAAATTCAACAGCGCATCATGGAAGAAGGCCCTCTCCAGAACCTGACCATGCAGTGCACTAGTCTTGGGTTACTAGCTTCTAGAACTGTGAGAAAGAAATATTCGTTGTTGGGGCCTGGCGGGATGGCTCAGTGGTCTAAAGCGCCTGCTTAGGAAAGTTTGGGTGGCTGCAGGGACTGCGGTTCGGTCCCCAGCACCACATGCTGTGCCAGCCCTGCCCTCAGGGAAAACTGAGCTGGCCATAAAAATAAATAAACAAACAAACAAAAGTTCTGAAACAAGAAAAAATAAATACTTCTTAAAAAAAAACTAAAAAAGAAATATTCGTTGTCTATAAGACACCTCAGTCTATGCTACTTTGCCATAATCACCCAAACTAAACCTGCCTCTGTATGTTCACTGTTTAACACACATCCGGTTAGAGGTGCAGCAAAAGGTGCCTCCTGTGCATTTTCTCACACAACACTCATCAAACAGTGTGCATGGAACGATGCATTATCCAGGGGTGTAAATAAAGACATTGCCATCATAAATCACTTAAAGTATATGGGCCAGCTAGAACTTAAACTCCAGTCTCCCTGATTTCTCAGCCAATGTATGGAGCTATTCCCTCCTACTGTCACCTGCTGTCTCTTTCTCCTTGGAAGTTGTGTGGGGACATAAGACAAGATAACCTTTATGGCTTACTGTGGTGACTTTCTACAAAAGTTCACCTTGAGTTCAGGTGGTAAAAATTCACTGTATGGGCTTTATTTTATTTTCATGGCACCACTCTGACAAACTACTGCCAAGCATGTGTGTGTGTGTGTGTGTGTGTGTGTGTGTGTGTGTGTGTGTGTGTGTGTATTTAATGACAACTTACTATTTGACCATCCTGGAGGCTGGAATACTGACTGAAGTCCGGTGTTGGTAGGCCTTGGCTCCCTCTGTAACATGGAGAGAAATCCTTCCTTGCTTCTTCCCAGAGTGTGGTGATTTTCAGCCACCTCAAATCTTCCAAAATGGTAGGTACATCGCTCTAAATTCAGCCTTCATGGTCACCTGTCATTGTCTCTCTGAGTTTGTTTTCATGATGTTGTCTTAGTAGAAGCACACCTGCCAGGTGAAGTTAGATTCTACCTTACTCCACTATGTTTGGATCATAGCTACTTATGTTTGAGATGCTATTTCCAAATGAGACTTTGTTCTCATTTAGCAGTAGTAAGATGTCACCTATCTTTTTGGGTCTGGTGTTGAGGAAGGAATCCACACCAGTACTAACAAACAGGTTTATTCATGACACTCGTTTATATCCTGCAACTTACCCAGTGTGCATGCTGTTACTTATGTATCATAGAGACTTATGTTCCATCAATCACTGAAAATGAGTCCAGAGACCTAATTTAAATCAATATTTGTTAAAATTATAATACAGTTCTAACACAGACCTGCTCAAGTCACAGTGACACATCTTAGCTGAGAGAAGTCTCAGGTCTTCAAGCAAAGCTTGGTCTAAAGGTCTCATAGGCTTTGGGACTCTGACTCCACTATATTTCTTGATTCTACCAAGCATGGTACCTTCATCAAAGAATAGAATTTCACTCCATATAAAAAAGATAGCCATGGAGGACCCCACATTCACTTGAGAACAGGACTTGACTTGCTGAGCTTCTATTATTAAGCAATTTGTGTGTTAACCTTGGTCACAGCAACAAATAACCAGATGTACAAATCTGTGTCTCTCACCAAGAAATCCATGATTAAAAGTGGCTCTGTTTAGTTAGCTCTGTTATACGGGTCTCTTAATCAAAGGCCTAAGAGAGAAGCCCCCTGCTGCGTAGTGCTGTTCTCCCTGCAGAAGACAAAACATGGGTTATGCTAAGCCTTAGAGGAACATTTGTGCTTTACATGAATAAGGATATTTTATGTTTTTACTTCAGGAACCAAGCCAGGAAATGTGGTAGAAGGTCACAGAGGAGATAGAGATATATAAAACCCTCTTCCTGAAACTAGAAGGGTGGTTGAGGGCAAAGGTACAGCTTCCTACAATGAGGTGGGGTTACATTAAAGAAGACACGCTTCTGTCTCTCAGTGACTGAAAAGTGCCCAGCAAGATCCACACACAGCTGGTTCCCTAGCTCTGCTGGCATGGCTCCTGAACCCAAGGACACCGGCTGCTAACTATAACATAATTATAAATGTGTTTGCAAAAATTGGCCACTTCTTCCTAAAGATAGGAATAAAGTAATGCATGCAGGACAGGGAACTTGCCCTTCCTGTAGCAAGAGGGAACAGACAAAAGAAGGCCATGTTTGTTTGTTTGTTTGTTTGTTTGTTTGTTTGTTTTTGTTTCTGAACTTAGAATTTCTGCATGGAGTCCCAAACAATCTATGGCAAGTAAGCAGGTGGATCACTGAAAAGGGAATAACAGCTTAATTTATTCAGGTGGAGAAAAAAAGAGCCTGCGCTGTTATGGAGGGATAACAGGTAAATATGCTTCATTGCCTGCAGCAAGTATGACTATTAGTTTGGAGCCACCCCCATGTTGCATAGCTGCCTGCTTTACACACCCCTCAGCATGATGATCAAAGAAAATTCCAGAGCAGGAGTGAAAGAGAACAGCAATCTCCTACATACTCAGCCTCTGGCTTTTGTTTGTGTTTTGTTTGTTTTATTTCATTTGGTTGGCACAACTACTTCCTTCCACATTAACTGGTTTGGACACAGGCTACTTCCAAGCACAACTTCCCCCACATTTACCCCAGCTGTCAAGGATATCCTGCAGGCAGTATGCTGGCGAGTCATAGTTCTAGGCTAGGTTTTTACTGCTGGATCTGAAACATTTTAAATAAGCTTCTATGTGTGGTAAGCAACCATACACAGTATGGGATTGGTGAGGGCGAGAACAATTCATGGCTGTGGATACAGGAGTATATGCAGGGTGAGAGGCAGTGACCGGGAGCACAGACTCTACTGGTGGACTGCCTGACTCCTTCCTATTCGGAATCCATGACCTCTTTGATTTTACTTAAACTTTCTAAGTCTCAATGTGCTTATCAGTCAAAAAGAATGAAAGATTTAAGAAATAATGGCAAGGTTTGTCAGTGTTCAGTCCCTGGATCCATGCCTAGTATTGTGATAGATAGATAGATAGATAGATAGATAGATAGATAGATAGATAGATAGATAGATTGAATGATTGCTAGCTAGTTCCCCTGAGGATGGAATGGATATCACATAAAAATCACTTAATAAGTTGCTTCACAGTGAGTTATTCATTAAAGACTCATTATTAGCCATTATCCTAATGATAAAAATAATTATACTGATAATGTGTCACAAATACTTTCTTTCACCAATAGTTTATACTATAGGTAACTAAAATGTGTGACATGCTGGCTACATTCTCTGTGTCAGGCATAATGCTTGAAGCTCCTTTCAAGGACATTTTTATGGGAACTCTTAGAGGAAGGTAGGGCGATGGCCCAGTATTCTATACATGAAGTCTACAGTGAAGAAGAGATTGCCAGAGTTGCATCATTAGGAAGAGGCAAGGTAGGTCTTCCCCCCAACTAGGTTGGCTCTAGAGTCCTGCTATTACTAGCAAGCACTTCTGATTCTTGTGATAACATCGATGTACTATGTAGTTCAAATCGCTGTTGGAGGAATCGGAATGCCCAGAAGGATTTTAAAGTCCGGCACCCCATGTGCTTCACTGGCACAGCTGGGGCAAGAGTGCCAGCTCTTGGTCTACATTCTGCATGAATCACCCGGGGAGCAGATGGCCTGCGTACGGAGGTGGCTTCTGCGAAGTAGGGCGGCCTTCTGGAGCTCTCCACCACGAGCATTTCTGAGGGCGGCACTACTCCTTTGCAAGAGACCCTGCTCACAGGCCTGCTGGGCTGTCTGCCTGAGTGGAAGCTGACCTGCACCACATATAATAAGAGAATTTATGTCTGCAGAATGATGATGCTGCATTTAGTTCTCAGACTGCAGAAGAATGGATGAGTTAGAATGTTTTCCCTGTAATGATTAATTTTCAGCCTGTTGTGGAAAACTGCACACTGCAAAATCCCAGAGATTTTTCAACAACCTCTGATTGCTTTTTAAATCAGACAGTAACATTTTCAGGGAGAAGTTTCGATATGACATATTTCAAAGTCCCTAACTAGGGACCCAATTATGCCTTTGCTTAGCATTAAGGATATTTCTGAGTGCCCTGAAACACCCCACGGCAGTCATATCTATCTCTGTCCCAAGCATTTACCTTAAACCAAAAACTTCCCAGAATTGCCTCCCTCTTCCTTTGGATTCTGGATTATTAAATTGGTTCTTAACAGTTCTTGCAGTAGTGTCGTCACAAAAATAAGTG
This sequence comes from Myocastor coypus, assembly GCA_004027025.1. Taxonomy (NCBI): domain Eukaryota; kingdom Metazoa; phylum Chordata; class Mammalia; order Rodentia; family Myocastoridae; genus Myocastor; species Myocastor coypus. The sequence continues at coordinate 4,980 of PVJA010004899.1, read as the reverse complement.
TGTGTAGTTCTGTGTGTCTGGTTCTAGGCTCTGTTGGCTTCTTAGCATGTAGGTGGAAGGGCATTGGAAGTGCGGTGAAGCACATGATGTCCCTAGAATGGACAATGAGTATCCCGTAGCACCTCATTTGTGCTACCTTGTAAAGGCTGTGTAGCTCTGGATTTTCTAAACACTTCAACTGAGGCAATATGAGAGCAAGAAGGTGCAAAGACTTTCTTGAACAAAATGCTTTTTTTTTTTTTTTCCTGCAGAACTGGTTTTCAAGTTTAGGCTTCCTTGTGCTCTCATATCCCGGTGCTACTTGTGCAGAGAGATGGGGCCATAGAAGTCCATGGGCACGGCAGAAATTAAAGAAAGCTCGTGTTTAGCTTCCCTTGGCTGATTTCTTGAATGACACATGTGAATCACTTAGTTAGATGTACCCAGTTCCATACAGAACAAAAATAAATTTTCAGAGACTATGGCATTAGAAAAACAATTAATTATACAGATATCACTTAATCTCAATTCTTGTCTTCATCCATTGATGAAATTTCTGTTGTTAGTACCATGTTACATAGCCAACCTGGAGTGATTACTATAACAAATGATCATCTTCTTATTGGCATTCAGTGATTGCTGTTCTAGTTAATCATATTTGTCAGCTTTGCTTGATTAAGAGACTCTTGGGAAGGTGATGGGATCCTGGTGATGCTTTATTGCTCAGTAGATTCTTCTGCTGAAGTTATTGGTTAAATGCCAGGAGGTAGCTCAGTGGCACAGTACCTTCCTGGGAAGCACAAGGTCCTGAGTTTGATTCCCACACACACACACACGCACTAATATTCTTGGCTGAATGATTTGTTATGACTGTGTACATAACTCTAGAGGGTGTACCGCTTACTAGCACTCTTCCTTTTGTCCTGCTTCCTGGCCTCCATAAAGTAGTAGCTTTGCTCTGGCACACCCTTCTGCCATATGTTTCTATCCTGCCCCATAGGATGCTGTATCTGTCATATGTTTTCAGATGACCATGGACTAAGCCCTCCGCAACCTATGATTCAAAGGAAATCTTTAAGCTGTGAGCTTTGGGTTATTTTTTCCAAGAAATGGCAAAACTAACCAATACAGTTGCCACAGTTACAGTGTACATGTAAAATAAACATAAATAGACATCAAGTTTTGGTCTTCTATTCACTTTACAGTGCTTCTTCTAAGCATTGTGATTAAACTATAGAATCTTTCAAACAATGATGGGTTTCCATCCTTAGTAGAAAGTTTGCATAATACAAAATGAGTCCCTTGACTAAAATTGTCTTGCTGATTAAATAGATGATTTTTGTTTTATTATATGCAAGCTGTACATTGGCAGGGCCTTTTTTTTTTTTTTAAGAAAAACTACTCTTTAAGAAAAAGAAGAAAAACCTACTTGAAGAATCCCAGTACTAGAATGTGATATTATGATAATAAGTCTGTGTTAGTCATGTTCAAAATACTGTTTTCCAATGTGTGACCAATTAGGGTTTTTTGTCTCAAAATTTAATGAAATCAGGCAAGTGTTTTGTAAAGTCTCTGAGTATATTTTCTATGGAGCATCTGTCATGGAATCTTGAATATCTCTTTAAGAAGAGGAAGAAGACTTCAAGTCTATGTGCTTTCTAATCTTTAGGCACATCTTTCTGGCTCAGAAAACGTTGCTTCAGAGTGTAAAGGAAGTTGTCAATGATGAAGAGATCTATCAAAACTGTCTCTGAGAGTTGCAACAGAAAGCAAAATTATATTGATTTCTTAGAAGTTACTGGAGCAATTCAGTAACTTTCTGTATCTTGTCTACTTATTAGGGTGCATGCCAAAGGAAAAATGTTTTCAATCTTTGAGACAAGAAAATATGCTTTATTTCTTTCTGTTTCTTGTTTTCGATGACCATTAAGAAAATCTATGATGATAGCAAAAAGTCACAGTCTGAAAATAGGACTCAAAAAGAAAGCTCAAATGCAACAACTCTGTGTTTACCTTAAATATCAACTAATTAGCTATGTTTCTGCCTTTTTCATGGAACTGAACATTTGCGTTATTTCATGGCGCCAGACTGTAGCTGTCTTTTGAATTTTAAGAAAGATCAAAAACAACTTCTTATATAAATCTTGTGAAATTGGGTAGGATGAATCTCTACGTGCCTCCTCATTGTGACACTTTGTAAGTCATTTAAAAATGAGTGATTCATGGTGTAGATTGCAGAAAAAGATGGATCTAAACTTTAAAGGCTTAGAGGAAACAGGGAGAAGGACAACCCAATTTGTGTTACTGTTTTAAGATTTAAAATATACCTTATGGGGGGCTGGGGAGATAGCTCCGTGGCACAAGTGCCTGCTGGCCAACTGCAAGGTTGTGAATTTGAACCCCAGTCCCGCCAAAAGGTATAGGTATAGGTATATATATATATGTGTGTGTGTGTGTGTGTGTGTGTGTGTGTGTGTGTGTGTGTTTACCTTTCTGTGTTTGTGGTGGACAACCAAGGTAAATGAAAAACTGGAAGTGTTACACAAATAAGCAGTGCTAGTCTATTATGCAGTGGCCAAGACTCTTATATCAGAAAACACATTTAAGTTAAAGTACTATGTACGGGAGATTTAATGTTTATATTTTTAATCCATTTTGATTTTAGTTTTAGTGTACATGGTTTCAAAGTAAAAGTAAATCCTGAGGGGATTAGACTGACCTTGGGAGATATAAAAATTACATGTTTTGTTCTACAGGTCTTTCTTAAACTTCCCCTTAACCACCCAGCAGAAAAGTTTAACTACAAGGCATAAAATGTAAAGCTAGGTTAGTATGCTGAGCTGTAAAAGGCTTCAATCAACAGTTTCCGTCATTTTCAGTTTTGCCAATAACCCAGTGCAATTACGAAACACTGGATTATGCATACAACTACTTTCTCTTAGTTCAATGAGAAGAAAATTTTTGTACCAATAGTGATTAGAAAAATTATCACATCTACGCCCTGTGCTCTGTATAACTACTAGGAGGAAAACAATATGTATTGTATCAAATACTGGAAATGTACTACTAACGTGTCTTGAAACTGTCACACTGTAATTTCATATTAAATGCAGTGAAAAGTGGAAAAACAGTAAGTACTATCTACATCAACTCCTGCCTATGGGATCTTGGCCCTGTAGCTCTCAGAGCTTTGGTTCCTCATCTAGTACGCGTGGACGTCATGACATGAGGTGGAGCCTATGAAGTACTTGGAAGAGCTGCATTCAGTTTGAGCATCCATGTGACATTAATACTCACGTTCATATTTCATTGTCACTCAGCGGGATGACACTTGATTCCATTCTTTTGTATGCAATACGCAATCCATAATTGTCTGTTAATGCTTTGTCACAGAAATGCCTGTGATTTGCGCATCTCACACTGTAGCCATCATTTCCTTGCGCTGTGTTTCCTCCAACTTAATTCATCCGTTTAGCCATCACGAATGAGTGACTGGCCAGCGTGGTGAGAAGAATCCAGTCAAACACGTTCTCTGACTGCAGTGCCTAATTTTTACCTAAAATGTGGATTCATTCGCTGGCGTGCTAATCTCAAGTAAACTCACACATGCACGTTTGCTGGGTGGGGTAATGTTGAGGCTGGAAAATATACAATGCACAGCATGGAGTCAGGCTATAAAGCACATAGTAAATCCTGGTGTAGAGACTTGGCAGCAACTCACAGAAAGCATACTTGACAGCTGAGTTCCACCTAAAACATTGCTCTCCTTAACAGTGGGAATGGACTTTGAAATCTTTGAGTTATACATGTGGGAAAGAAAGCATGCCATTTCTAAAAGGACCCTAACATGCCAGCAGTTAACTAATTATTTGCCAAATGGAACAATAATTTTGCTCTATGTCTTGCAATGCCTTTCCAAAAAACTCTTACTGGAGGCGAAAGAGGATTCCAGAAATGTGCAGAGGTGTGTCTAATTGCTCCCTTGCTGCCTGGGACAATGCAAGTCAGCTGGTGGGCTTGGGTCAGCCACCCCAGATGTCAGGCAGCAGGCATGGGATTGACACACCGAGGAGTTCTTCCCATATTGCCAGTGTGTGGCCAGGGTGTTTAAACACTAGGGGTACGTAGTAGAGCTACAGAAAGGACAGTGCATCTTATAACCAGGAATTTAGCAAAGCACAGACTTATCAGATACCTGACATGTGTCACAGACTTAGGATAGATTGGCAAGTAGAGATTCCTATGTCCCTAACCCTTGAAAGTGTCCCCACTGGAATCTAAGCAGATAAGTACATGATGTATTAGGCTGGAAGGCGGTGAGTACAATGACGAAAGAAGAGCTGACTAAGGTCAAGGAAGGGAGGCGTGTCACAGTTTTGCAATGCGGTGATCAGGATTCTGGATTTCAGGCAATAATTGACTGAAACGTGGACAATTTCTCAATCATTATGAATATCGAAGCTCTCAGTTATGTTAAACTGGAGACAGCAAAAGCATTCATGCTTGGGAACATGCTCAGAACTGACAGAGCAGTGAAATGAATTTCGGCTCCAAGATTTCTTCTTTTGGGCAAGAACAAAACAGTAAGGACATAACTACTGTTGGCAGACGGAAGAACCTGTAGATGAACGGATTGGCCGATGGATGGATGGATGGACGGATGGATGGATGGGCAGGTCAATGGATGGATGGATAGATGGATGGATGGATGGATGGATGGATGGATGGATGGATGGCCGGGATGGATGGGCAGGTCGATGGATGGATGGACGGATAGATGGACGGACGGACGGACGGACGGATGGATGGATGGATGGATGGGCAGGTCGATGGACGGACATGAAATAGTTATGAAAATTATCATTAAAACCAATAAAATATGATTATTTCAGGGCTGGGGAGATAGCTCCATGGCAGAAGTGTCTGCTTGGCAAGTGCAAGATCATGAGTTTGAGCCCTGGTCCCACAAAAAAAAAAAAAAAAAAAAAAAAAAAAAAAAAA
>PVJA010004898.1:46176-82629 GCA_004027025.1 Myocastor coypus | reverse complement strand
AAAAAAAAAAAAAAAAAAAAAAAAAAAAAAAAAAAAAAAAAAAAAAAAAAAAAAAAAAAAAAAAAAAAAAAAAAAAAAAAAAAAAAAAAAAAAAAAAAAAAAAAAAAAAAAAAAAAAAAAAAAAAAAAAAAAAAAAAAAAAAAAAAAAAAAAAAAAAAAAAAAAAAAAAAAAAAAAAAAAAAAAAAAAAAAAAGTTGATACCTGTATTGTTCTCTATATGTATAACATCATTTTGTAAATTTTAAAAGTGTCCAATAAAATTCATTTAAAAATAGATGATTAAACTATAGGCAGTCTAACAATAACTAAACAATGTTATCCAACAATAACATTTAAAAGTAGACATGCAATCCTATAAAGGACACAAAATAAGGTACAGAAATTTCCCTAGTATTGGGAAAGATTAAGAAAATTGCATGATAGTATCTTTGTAGGAGTCCAGAGGTGGTTGAATAATGCCAAACTTGGGTAAGATTTTACCAAAATAAAGAAGGGAATAGTTTTGAAGGAATTAGGAAGGATATCTCACAAAGCTAACTGGGTGGAGAGTTCTCCTCTTAGATGCTCCGTGACAGCTGCTAATGGTATGAACAGGTTTATGTCATTTTTCTTCTGAACCTATTTTAAGGCAGGCAGTTGCTCAGCCACTGAGTGTGTTTTCTTACTCAACAGTAATCTAAAAGGTGGGAATGTCATGACAGGAGAGCAAACAGCTAAAACAGTGTGAAGAGCGGCTTCCTGTTGTAAGGAGGTTTGGGTTTAATTTCTTGCACTGTCACTTCGTTTTCGTTAAAGTGACTTTAGTACACGATTTTATTTCTCCACCTTAGTTTTCAAGCAGGGTGTTCTTCCAGGTACTTCTCACTCTTGAGTCCTGTGAAGTGGTGTAAAGTAGGCCGGGTAAGAGGCCTTCTGGGGAGGCAGCCCTTCTGGCCACTTACAATTCATGCTGCCCAGTGACCTCACTTGTGTGACAGTGATAGGCCACTCTCACCTCGTACTCTGAGAAGATAGCGGGTGTCCTGTGGGCCATTGTGTTTGCCACATCATCCTAACTAGACTGTCAAGTTTAAAAAGTTGATCTAAGAGATTTCCTTTTTTGGTTTCCCTTCAAGAATAATGAGGTTACTTTTACTCTTTTATTAGAGAACCCTTTGAGAGTAAAACAGCTTTAATGTTTCATAGAGTCAAACAATTCTGAAAAGCCCAGAGTGCATTATTCTTATCATGGCTTAGCAGGTGTCCTTGGGTCAGAAGACTCTAAATATTTAATGTAAAACTCCCAAGGATATGCCTTTCTTTTCCTCTTAAACTAGTTGCTTCCTTGATATTCTTTAAGAATACATATGTGTTCAGATCTATGAAACTTCACAGATATAATTTGATCTTTTTATTGGTATCAACTAATATTTATTAAGCAACTAGTGATTATTTGCCATTGTATAATGCTTGAGGGACTCTAAACATCAATTTTTTTTCTTTTCAAGGACTCTGCAGTCAATCTTTCTATGCTAGAATTCAGAACTAAAATGTAGGATAACAAAAAAATACCTAAATAACATAGGAAGTCGTTGTAAGGTTTATATGCTCTTCTTTTCATTTGATACACTGCATTATTCTATACACATAATTATCTTATTATATATTTATTTTCTTTTTCCATAATTTGAATGTGGCAGCTGTAACTAATTTGGAATATCAACCACCTGCTGTATTGCATACATCTCTATAAAACTTCACTCTACAATCTGGAGTATATGTTAAAATACCCAAATGCAAATACATCGTCCTTAGCCTGTCCTATCCAGTCTCACAGAAGCAAAGCTGAAAGCAGACTGAATGAGTTGTGATACTAATTTAGTATCTAACTTTGTTCCTGACCTATGAAGATTTCCTGGAGGCAGGACAGCAAGGAGGGAAGCCAGGGGTAGTCTCTCTTACACTTGGGTTTGTGCCAGCATCCAACGTGCAGCGTTATGAAGAAATTGCTTCCACTCAGCTTCATGGCTTGTGACAGAATCAAGACAAGCATGTGGGAATCTGCTGCTGTCTCAGTGGAGGTGAGGTGGTGGAAATGAGTCACAGCCTCTCTTCTGAGGATGCACAAGATGTAACCCTAGAAAGCCAAGCCGATTTTAAAGTGAATCGTATTAGAGTTTTATAAGTGACTGCCCATCCCCATCACTTTAATAAAATTATTCTCCTGTGGATCGGCAGTGAGTCTTCCAACAGACAAATTCAACTGCCTTTTTTTTTAAAAAAAAATGTTCATTGAAATTGCTTTCTTTGAGGCTTTCAGTAATTTTGGTTATTCTTACAATAAAAACACTTGATTTTTAAAAATAAACTCATACTTACTAAAATAGAAAATACAGTTGAGAAAAATAAAAAATCACCAATAATATCATACAAAGGAAGATACACTTTTAACATCAGAGTGTGTAGCTCTTTTTGTCAAAGCATGAATATTATTTTTAAGAGAGTGATCATGCTTTACATACCGTTTTAAAAGTTTTTCATTGTACTATTTCCGTAATATCAAATACTTATCAAAACACCAAATCATATGTGTGCAAAAAAAAGAAAATATTTCTAAAGCTTCATGGTCTCTCTTTGATTCTAATCTCCCTTTTATTTGATTGAACAGTAATAACCTAGTAAGGAGTAAGTAGGAAATTTTGCCTTCATCCCTCCCTACCTCTCTTCTTCCCACTCATTTGCCTGCCTGCCTTTCTTTTATACTCTGCTACTGGGGACTCAGTCCAGGGCCTTTAAACTCATCTATTTCCCTTGCTCTTTTAGAGCAATTTTTGGAACAGAGTCTTACTAAGATGCCGCGCGCTGGATTCAAGCTTGTGGCCCTCCAGCCTAGCTTTTCAAAGCACTAGGGTTACAGTTGTGTACCACCATGCTTGGCTACTAGGCAGTCTTATAGGACTACCATGGAGCAAGTCCATTGTTGTTCAAAAGGTTAAGCCATGCATAAAGGTATATTAATGTCAAATACTGCTCAAGTTTTTTTCTCTGAATTTCTTTCCTTTCTCAAGAATGTTCCCTTCTCTTCTTCCAAATTCTGCTTCACTGGTTTGTTTTTGCCTCTCAGGGGTGGGCAAGGAATTTCAAATTTAATATAAAGTTGCCTGTATAGTGCAGAGCTATTACAGTATCGAACTGCATAGCATAGAGCTGGTCAGACATGCCTCTTTTCTAGAAGTTCCCTTACTCTTCTACTTGCTGCTAGTTGGCTTTGGCTGGCTTGGCCTGTAACAGGAGGATGCTACTGAAGCCAAGGCCCACAGCCAGCACAATATTGAGAGACCCCAGCGATAGCAAAACAGAATGATTCTTGTCGTTTTCATCTTTGGACAGCTGCAAATGACCTTCAAGGGTCTTTCGTCATATAACCTGAAGAGATGCTAGAGCCCACCCAGTGTCTCGGGATGCTTCTGGCTACCGAGGCATCATGGCTGCTCTTTGCTCTGGTCCTTAGGAAATTGCTCACCCCATGATCCACGACACTTTTAAATTCTTTTGCTCCTGGACAGCTTTTTGGGGCCAGAGGTTGGCAAGTTGTTGAATTCTTTCAATCAGCTTCAGTAGCTCGCTCTGAGTCAACGAAACTCTCCACCTTTTCACCTTGTTGTGCCAAGTTCTGTCTCTTTGTACACATTCATGCTGGACCTTTTTTGAGTTAAGCTTCTTAGCTATCCACTGGGAGGACTGAACACTAGAAATGTAAAGAGAATATGTCATGGTTTCATGTTATAGAAACAAGGCAATCGTCGTATAGGACTTCAGCCCCCGCTCTCCCTCATTCACACTGATTCTGACCACTGCCCCATGCTGGATGGTGCTCTGGACCTGGGCCAGCACTTATTTTTACAAGTTCTTTTTTTTTTTAACTTGCCACTTTTGCTCTCTTTATTTTGTTGTTATAAAAAACGAATTATTTTCTTTTATGTTTTTGAGTTCTACAAGTCATATCTCTTCCTATTTTAAAAATCATCTCTTCTTATGCTACTAATTTGTATGTGTGTGTGTGTGTGTGTGTGTGTGTGTGTGTGTGTGTGTGTGTGTGTGTGTGTGAAAGTCAGGACTTTAACATTCTAGGCAAATTTTCTGCACTGAATTTTATCCTATGCCTTTCTACTATTAAAATGGTTTTCCTCGCTTTTTCTTTCTGATGTTGAACCTGGTTCTTAATCGTCTTCTAATTTCCTTTCAATGTCAACTCTAGTTTGAAAATCTCATTTCTCACCTCTTTTGTAGAATTCCTGATTTTCATCTCTGCTCACCTAGCTTGCATCACCATAGTTAAAAGTGTTTGTGGAAACCCCTTGCCTGAGTGGCATTCTTCAGCCCATTGATAAGAGTGTCAGGACTCAGGGCACTGTCTTTTTATTGGTGTCTGGTAAAGAGTAGCACATAATCAGAGTCTGGGCATGAGGCTGTATCTGCCTGGGGAGGATAAACCCAGGGACCTAGGACATCTTGACTTTGCTGTTTTGGCCTCACTCTTGTGACCTTGTAGGCAATTTAGCTCATCAATGTAAAAGAATTAATGTGCACTGAACTAAATGATTAAAGGTATAAAAATTAGATTAGTGATTCAATAGGCTTGTACCAGAAAACATAATGACCTTAGGATTATCTAAAAAAAAAAAAAAAAAACCCATAGTAATCAACAAATCACACTATCAGTTCTGTAGCATCCAAAATATTGTGTGGTATAGAAGATCTAAGTCAATAAACCTTTTTTTTTTTTTAAACTTAATAAGTTAAAATATATAAAATTTCAAATGTGCATAGCTGAAATTACATACATCAACATTTGCTCTTGACAAATCAGTGACGAATTAATTAAATATAATTTATATGACATAGGCCTATGAATTCTTTTTTCAGTACTGGGGATTGAACTCAGGACCACATGCTTGCCAGGCAAGCGCTTATTCTACTGAGCTATCTCCCTCGTCCCTTGACCCATGAATTCTGATTTAAAGAAAAATTGGCCTTAAAATAAATCATGATAAGAAATACACAAACAAAACTAAGTCACAATGGAATATGTCGTAACTGGTCTAGTTTAAAATATAACGATTAGTATTGACTAAGTAAAATTTAACATGAAATTTAAATTATAAATGGATTTTGATAATAATTTTAGTTAAATAGAAATTAAAAAAAAAAAAGAAAAGAAATCCAAGGGTAGGAGAGATAGCTCAACATATTCAGTGCCTGCTTAGGCAAGTGCAAAGACCAGGTGACCAGGATCTCAGTTACTCTTGTTGCTGGGGTGAATACCTGACATTCAAACTGAAGGAAGGAAAGATTTATTTGGCTCACAGTTACTGGAGGTTTCAGTCCATACCCATACTTATAGGGAGAATAAGTGAAAGCCATAAAGGTAAATTTGACATAATATGATTGGAAGGTTGGATGACTTATGGATCACTGAAGGTGTTTAAACATCCCAAGTTATGCTGCAAGACCATCAGTTAAACAAGCATGGCATGTGCAAAGGGGCATGTCCTGCTATAAGGCTTGTCAGACGTGTCTGCCTGTTTTTAATAGGCATTCTTGGCAGGCTACTATTTAAAATTTTAATTTTCCTTTTAATGGTACTTTATATATTTGGATTGTTTCAAATATCAAATTATTCATAAATATAAGTTTGAAACAATGGAATTATTTTAAAGAATAATTTGCAAATGATGTACACTTCGAAAAATTCTGAAAAAAGTGAATTCCAGTTTTCTCTTTTTCTGAATTTGGGTCAGGAGTGATATAAAAGTATTGCTTTCAAAGTCAAGTACTTTGAAGAAAATAATTTATTTTCCTCCAAGATTTAACATATTTATTAAAAATAAAAACAAGATGTGTAAAAACAGGTTAAAGTTGGTAAAATGATTATGGGTAACTTTCTTCTGGTTTTTTCTTTTATTTCTCTAGAACTTCTGTGAAGAATGTGCATGCTCCATTGTGAAATTAAAAAAATACTTAAAATTCTGGAAGATCCTCTGTTTTGTCTCTCCATAGTAACTATCACCTAAATTTCTGGAAGAAAATTTTAGCTAATGGAAACTAATAATCTTACTGCAATTTCAAATTTCACTATTTACAAAATTATTTTATGATTAATTTTAATGACATAAATATGGAAATTTTTCTTGTACTGTAATTTTAAAAAGATGATTCTAGAAATAAACAAATCATACCAATTATGCAGCATGTAGTTTTCCTACACACATGTACATACACATACATATAAACTCTAAAGTAGCCTGTGGAAGTTAGTAAAGCAAACAAGCATTCTAGAGTGACCTGTCACATATATATCTCACAACCACAATTCAGTTACAAGCTGTTACCATCTCCCTCACCGTTGTGCAGCAGAGTGGGCTTCTTATTAGAGACTTGGAGTAATCATATTGTATTCCTATAATTATAATATATATATATATATACATATATATATATGTATATATATATACATATATATTATATAGATGCATGTGTAACTGAGGATTTGAATTTTGAAATGATGTCATAAGTAAGAGCAAATTCAACCTTATTCTAATGCATATAAATTATTGCAAGGTACTTATCAAATAATATTAGGAAGTGCTAATTCACTTAATTTCTCAAAAAGTCTTCACTGAGCCTTTCTGTATGTTAGATATCATTCCAGTTCTGTGTATACAACAAGGAACAAAATAGATAAGAACTTCTGCCCTTACAGATCTGACAACATAGTGAGGTAGAAAAACAATAAACAAGATAAATATTATATATTATGATAAATGGTGAAGAGTAACAGAAGAAAAGTAGCACAGGAAAACTGATAGAAGGGCATGGAGTGAGTGGTAGGTTTCAGTTTTAAATAGGGCTGTAATTTCTATCCAGTGTGAATAAACTAGTGGATAAATGTGATGGGGACAGTTTTAGAAAGTTGCTATGATAGTTTGATTTATATGGAGAGAGTGTGACTAATAGAGTGGGAATATAAACAGCTCAGAAAAAGGAAGCACCATTGCTGGGAAACATTCGGGTTCAGGGGAGGTTAAGGAACTACACATAAAGTAAAACGAGCAAGTACTGCTAGCATGCTCTCCAGCACTCCAGTACAACAGCACTGGCATAGGTAGAGACCTGGTACTAGACCAGACTTTGACTGACCAGAGCAAATACGCTGGAATGAGAGAGGGCAAGAAAATTGAAGGTGATGATCAAGAATAATGATAATTAATCACAAAAAATTAAACTGGGTATAAAGGGAAGAAAGGATGTAGGGAAGGAAGAAACTATCTAGAAGTAGTGGAAGATATTCGAGTAGCAGATGCTGTGTAAGAACTGCTGGTTGGAATTAGAGATATTGACTTGGAAAGGGAGGAAGGGGTAGGTGGGCAATGGAAAAGTAAAAATTGAGATTTTGGATGGTTTGCAGTCATCACTAGTGACCATTTTAGGGTATAATCAAAGGTTAATGGCTAGGATTTGGCAGAGAACAAACTCAAGGAAGTGAGAAGAAATTATCTGAAATATTAGTATTTGGACACTGACTTGGAAAGGGAGGAAAAGGTATTCCAATACTAACATTTGGATGGGATCAAGATTGGTGGATCCAGACCCAAATTTCAATAGGTGCTAATGGCATAACTTCGCCAAAGTGCAGAGGTCATACAAAATGACAAAGAGAAGGACCAAGGCACCAGGTCCTCAGCCCACCCAGAACAAATAGAGGAGGTACTACCATGAAAGAAAACAGGAATAATGCAGCAGAAATCTGAATTGGTAGCATCTGAGGTAGACAAGTGCAGAAACGTATAGAGGAACTCAGATAAGAGATAACATGTGAAGTGAAAAAAAAAAAAAAAAAAGAAATGCATGAATTAATAGAATCTGAAGTGGAAAAACAACTGCAGAAAAGTATAGAGGAAATCAGACTTGAAATAATCTCTGAAGTAAAAAAAGACATCTCCAAATTAATAACATCCAAAGTAGAGGAACAGCTACAGAAAGGTAAAGAGGAGATCAGAGCAGAAACAATCTCTGAAGTAGAGAAAGAAAAAAATAACTATAATGAAAGACTTAAATGCTACTAAATAAGACATTGATAAAAAAATAGAGGAAAATAGAAAAATGATGGATTCCCTGATTGAGCAATATAGGAAAGAACTAGATTGCATGAAACAGTTTTGAAGAGATATATAGGAAAATAAAATCTCAATCACAAGCTGGCAACACTGTATGAATGAAAGTGAAGATAGAGTTTCAGATCTTGAAGACACAGTTGCAGCTACTTAAAATGTAAGCAAGGATCTCTTAAAAACAGCTAGGATGCAGGAAAAAATAATTCAACATCTGCAAGATGATGCAAAAATCAACAATGTGAGATTAATGTGAATCAATCTGAAAGAAGGAGTCAATACAAAGGATATAACAAGAATACTGGTGGAAGTTACAGCAGAAAACTCCCAAATATGAGAAAATAATCAAACATTCAGTAACTGAAGCATATAGAACTCCAAATAACATGAACCCTACTAAAAACACAGCCAGACATATAATCCAGCAGAAGAATAATATACTAAAAGCTGCTAGAGAAAATAAACAGATTACATTTAAAAGAAAGCCCATCAGAATAACAACAGATTTCTCTTTACAAACCATGAAGTCAAGAAGAACATGGAGTAGAGTCCTTCAAGTTCTCCATGAAAACAAATTCTAGCCCAGATTGCTATACCCTACAAAACTCTCAAGTATGAGGGACAAGTGAAATACTTCCACGACAAGGAGCAACTAAAGAATTTCATGATGCCAAAGCCAACCCTAAACAGACTACTAAAAAATATTTTAGAGAGGGACTAAAATGACCTGAACTCCATAAATGAGAACAGGAAGAACGCATCAGATAGGGAAACTAATAAAACACAGGAGAAAAAGGGGTAAAACAGTAGTAAGTAAAAGTCATGTCAATCATAAGTCAATGCATTTCAATTATAATGATCAATATAAATGGATTCAATTCTCCAACTAAAAGAAATAGACTGGCAGAGTGCATAAGGAAGCAAAATCCGACAATATCCTGTATTCAAGAAACACACTTAACTCATAAAGAAATGCATAGGCTAAAAGTGAAAGGATGGAAAACAATACTACATGCTTTAGCACCGAAAAAAAAAAAAAAAAGAAAGAGCAGATATAGTATCCTGTTTGCAGACAGTCTAAACTTCAAAGCAAGACTGATCAAACAAAATAAAGAAGGCCACTACATATTGGTTAGGGTAAAATATTCAAGACGAAGAGGTAACACTCACAAATACACATGCATCTAACATGGGAGCACCAAGTTATGTAAGACAAATCCTAATGGATATGAAAAATCTACTATTTAATACCACCATCTAAACAGGAGACCTTAACACCCCTTTATTACAAAAAGATAGGTCAAGTAGACAAAAAGAAAAAAAAAAAAAAAAAAAAAAAAAAAAAAAAAAAAAAAAAAAAAAAAAAAAAAAAAAAAAAAAAAAAAAAAAAAAAAAAAAAAAAAAAAAAAAAAAGCAAAGAAGTCACAGAATTGAACCAGAACTCAGAAGAACTGGACTTCATGAACATACACAGAGTGTTCCACCCAACTACTTCTGAGTATGCATTTGTTTCAGCTGCACATGGGACATTTTCCAAAATAGACCACACACTAGTGTATAAGTCATGCTTAAGTATATGCAAGAAAACAGAAATTATCCCATGCATATTATTTGACCATCGTGTAATGAAGCTAGAAATAAATGACAAAAGAAACCACAAGAATCCCAGAAATCTGTGGAAATTAAACAACACCCTTCTCAGCAATCAGTGGGTTACAGAAGAAATTAAACAAGAAATTAAACAGTATCTACAGTTTAATGGAAATGCAAACACAACCTACTGGAGTTTATGGGATGCAATGAAAGCAGTTCTTAGAGGAAAATTTATAGCTTTGAACTCACACATTAAGAAAACAGAGTGAGCTGGGCGTGGTGGCAACTCCTGTAATCCCAGCACTTGGGAGGCTGAGGCAGGAGGATCGGTGCGAGTTCGAGACCAGCCTGGGCTACAAAAGTGAGCTCAAGGCCAGCCTGAACTGCATAGCAAGACCTTGTCTCAAAAAGACAAAAAAAAAAAAAACAAAAAAAAACAAAACAACAACAACAACAAAAAACCCAAAACAAACAAACAAACAAAAGAAGCAAACAAACAAAAAACAGAGTGAGAACTCATAAATACCCTAATGCTGCACCTAGATCATCTGGAAAAGGAAGAGCAAACCAAATGAACAACAAATGTTGGATTGCCTGTGGGAAAAAAGGAACTCTTCTCCATTGCTGGTGGGAATGCAGACTAGTGAAACGATTATGGAGATCAGTGTGGAGACTTCTTAAAAAACTAAAACTGGAAATACCATTCAATCCAGCTATCCACCTACTGGGAATTTTCCCAGAAGAACTGAAAACATCCTATCATGTTTGTGGTATCTGTTCACCCATGTTTATAGCAGCACAATTTGTAATAGCCAAATCTTAGAAACAGCCACAATGCTCATCATCTGGAGAACAGTCAAAAAAGATGTGATAGTTTTATACCATGCAATATTTTTCAGCTATAAAGAATGATAAACTAGAAGACTTCATATATAAGTGGATGTGTCTTGAACATATGTTCATAAGCGAAATAAACCAGACCTGCATTTATAAATATCGTATAATCTCTCTAGAGTAAGAACACAAAAGAAGAAATAAAAATGGAGAGGCATAACACAGTTGAATGGAAATAAAAAACTTAAAGTTTAAACAACGAAGTGACTGCAAGCAGAAAATATAGGAAACATGGCAGGAGCAAAACCATGCACAGGATGAATTAGATAATGGTCCTAAGAATCTCTAAAAGGTTTATCACGCTGAGGATAGCAATGTGTAATACTAAAACTATGCTTGGAATGCTTATCATTCATCGCTTGTGTGTGGAGTTTTCCAAAGCCTCTTGCAGTCATAGATAGGACTTTTTCAATGTGGCTAAATTTAGAGTGTGCAACTGACTCATGGTACAATGCTAGTAATAAGATAGGTGCTTACTATATCAGTTCATTAGTTGGTTTGGCACCCCCCTAATCCCAGTAGCCTGGACATATTAGGCATAGAAAGAAACCTGTCTTGTACCTTGCTTGCTTTGCTACCTTCTGCCTGCTGTGAACACTTTCTCCACTGTGACACTTGTCTACTATGACACCCTGATTTGGAGCTGGCTAGTTATGGACTTAAGCCTCTACAAAGTGCAAGCTAAATTAACTTTTCCTCCCTTAAGTTATGACTGTCAAGTATTTTGTCTCACTGATGAGAAATGTAACTAAGACATCATGTATGGACTGCCAACTGAGTCTTATTTATTTATTAATTTATAATTTTATTACTTTGAATAAGAAATCACAATGAGGCAGTTTCAAAGCACATTAGGAGGACAGCCACAATAATTAATACAATGTACATTGCTGTCTTCATAGTAGTTGATCAGAGTACAAGATGCAGACATGATAAGTTTCCTGAACACGATTGGTACAACTATTTCTCCTCATTGAGTTAAGAAAGTAGTTGTATGCATAGTCCAATATTGCATAACAGTAGTGGGTGATTAGTAGAACTAACATTGTTGGAACCTGTTGGCTTGAGCCTTTTACAGCTCAGCATGCTTACCTGGCTTTACTTTTTATGCCTCATGGTTAAACTTTTCTGCTAGATGGTTAAGGCCATGTTGAAACAAGACCTGTATAACAAAACAAGGTCAGTGAAGACTCAGGACATAAGAGAACCTGTACTGTAATGCCCTATAACTCAGTGGTGTTCCAAATTTTCTGTTCAAGATTATGGGACCACAGAGGAAAGGGATTGACAATGTGTAGTGTGCCTAAGGAGAGTCATCTAGAGAGAAAAAGTTCTCCCAGGCTTTCACAGAGAGCAAATTGGTCGAGAAATTGCCGTGACTCATCCAGATGGCTGACACTTAAAAAAGTTCTACAAACTGCTGTACATGGTTTCAAGGTAAATCCTAAAGGGATTTAACTGACCTTGTCAGATGCCAACTGAGTTTTCCTAAAGCTACTAAGTGCACATGAAAGAACAGAAAGCAATAACAAAAATGGACAATGGTGTTTAATTGACCTATAAAACCTTTACACAGCAAAGTTTTCTTATGTCAACAGAGTGAAGAAACAATCTACAGGTTGGGAGAAAATATTTGCAAATTATGAACCCTACAAAGGGTTAGTATCCAGAATACATAAGGAAATCCAAAAATGAATAGCAAAAATAGTTGGAAATAAAAACAAGTAAAAACAAATGACTTAATTAAAATGGGCAATAAATCTATCAACAAGTAATTTTCAAGAGAAAATGTGAATAACTATATGAGAAGATGGTCAGTGGTAATCATTGGGGAAATCGGAAAATACAAATAGAAAATCACAAAAAGCTATGACCTCACTCTATGATAAATGGTTCTTAGGAAAAACAAGTGCTGGCAAAATGTGGAAGGGCTAGGGAAAGTAGGGGTGCAGGAAGGATGGGGAGAGGCTGACCAGTGAGTATTAAGTCAGACAGAAGGAAGAAGTTCTGGGGATTATATATGGTATAGGAGGTGCCTATAGAAAACAATAAAGTATAGTGCATTTCCCAAATTTTGTAAAAGCATTGAGAAATTACAATTTGGCGAGACATGTTTAACCTGATTTGAACATTATAGTGTGTATTAAATGTATTAAAATGCATTCAAACATAAGTGGTCCTATTAATGTTTAGCATTCTTTATTACTTTGTTTCAAAATTTCCCTTTTGTCAAAAGTCATCAGAACATTAAAAATACTATTTACCCAGGATTTAATTTTACTATATTAAGAGAAACCCTCAAAATATGTAACCTATTATATATTTTGGTATGCTTGAAGTCACCTTACCTAATTATTTTATAGATCATTATTTTCATGTTCCATTTGACCAGAAAAAAAAACTTTAGAAAATTTAATAGCAGAATTTATTTTTTTCAGAATGTTTAGTAGACAGAAAATATAGACAAGAGCTGGAATAACAAGTATTTGTCAAAAAGATTAGTTTGACCTTCAATAATAGAATAATTTTTATTTTGATTCCTTCAATGACCCTGATCCTCAAAATAGTACTGTTAAGTGCTTGGTGATTTTCTGTCTTGACTGTGATTAAGCCCCTGCTAAGCAGGTGAGCCTGACAATACTCTGAGAATGTTGATTTGCTTTTCTTAGAGGACTTCACTCATAAAAAAAGATTTCTGGATTTGGTGTATGCTCTGAAGCCAAGAAAAATGAAACGTGAAGGTCTTACAATATGGAACAGAGGAAAACCTCTACTAAACCTATGGTGAGCAAATACTCTATTAACTGTTCTACTTCAGTGATAATAGAAATGAGAGTCACTTGTTTAAGGATCTTGATAAAGGAACTTGATTTTGTTGGAAGGCCTAAATTTGTGTTACAGAATTATGTGGGGGAAGACACTGGAGTGATGTTTTATTATTTACGGAGCAAAAGAGAAGTATGATCCACTGGCCTGAGTTTCAGTTCTTCTTAAAGAACAACATAGACTTGGGAACCCAGAGCCTTCTCTATGTGAGTTCTGGATCAGGTCTCTAAGCTGAGTTCCGGGTGCTGTGTGCAGCGCATTTCATGGGAGTTGTGAAGCAGCACTTACTGCCATGCATAGGCCTGGGGTGAAGGGAAAGGCTGCCACCCTTCCTTGGATTCGATTCCCAGCACAGTTAACCTTGGTTTCTACGTGGGAAAGCAGCAGTAGGAACTGTACACGCACTAGGAGCTTTTTGGATAATGAGTGAAGTATTGTGTGATATATACTTAGTGGAGTTATTGTAGATACTTAACAAATACAATAATACTTTTGCTACTCTCTGTCTTGTTTAGAGAACTTATACCAAGTAGATTATAAGCAGGGATCTCATCTCCCTTTTGGTGCAGTGCGATTTATCTTAAAATGTGATGTGCGTGACAAGACAGTTTATGAAGTGTTCTGGGCTAGCTGAAAATTGAGTATTTCATTATTGATGTAATATTTGAAATAATATATTGAGAGGTAATTTCTGTAAAATTAATTCTAGGGGGCAGTCTCTGCCATGAGACTTCAACCAATCATATGATCATAATTCTGAAGGAATAACCCTAACCTTTGGTCAGTGGTGTTTCCTCATTATGTGGACAAAGGCTGGTGCTGAATGTTTGAGATAATCAGCTCTATGCTGCTGATATTCCTCCTTTTGTTATTTTAGTGGCAGGTTACCTGCCATGTGTCTCCACAATGTGCTGTTGATTTGTTGAAGTCTTGTTGTCAGTATAATGTATGTGAACCTTGCATTCATTTCCTAGTGCCTCTCAATGGGGGACATACAGTGGTAGGTTTAGCTTGGTCACAATATTCATGTTCCATTCCATGTATCTTGATGGAAGCATTTCAGAAATAGTCCAACAAGATAAGAGTTAGAACAGAGATTTTGATATCTCTGGGTCTTGGATAGAGTGGCTTTCCCTTAAAAGGGATGGCTAAATTAAAGAAAAGACGTATCTGTATATTATGTATAAGTATGATATAATATAGATAAACAAATATCACCAGGCAAATTCCCATGTGTGATGCCATATATACATGCAAGGAATCTGCTTTTTGAAATAATCACTGAGAAGCTATCAGGAGACTCCTGTGATTGCTAGATAATTGACTTCACTTGTGGGACAGGCCAAATTGCATTAATTGAGTTGATCACAAATAATAGTCTCAAGCACCACTACATCAGGCAAATAATTATCCCAGGTACACAGTACTATAATTAAGACTCTAGTTCAAAATCATACTTAGCCGATTTGTTCTTGCCTGCTAAGTGAGACATCTCAAGTGGCTTAAATTTAGCAGCTAACACTGTAGGGTTATTACTGTAGTTTGGAAAGGAGGAGTGTAACGCAGGCACATAGAATGATTGTATGTCTTAGCTTTTATAGTCTGAAAAGACAGATCAAACATCTGAGTACAGATGGTGCGTCTGTAGGGGGTGGGACTTAATTCTATAGCTGAGTTGTCTCTTAGGCTAATTCCTAAAAAGTGGCATGAATGTTCATTGTCGTCTCAAATTCTCATGAATTTTCAATTTCAAATACTTAGTAGCTCCTTGACATTTGCACATATTAACCACAATAGTTTGTGTTTTAATTAAAGAGAACAATTTTGTTCAGAGAGGCACACGTCCCACTCAGGAAGGTGACACTGTCCTATCCTCTCTCTGCTGTGCCTCCGTTCCTCTGAGACTTCGCTAGTCTTGGTCATGGCCTTGACTTCTAATCAGATGACCTAAGCTTGTAACTGGTCTCTGCTCCTCACCAGCTAATGATATGGGTGAGCAATGTAGCAGGCTTTGGGGCTTCAGTTTCTTACGTGAGAAAGATCATTAGGGTTATGGAAAAGGAAAGATCAAACTTATAAAAGGTAGAATTGACTAGGACTAAGATGAATACCAGTTATGGTTTGTGTCTACTTGTCCCCCAAAGCCTCATGCAGTCACGGGGCAGGGATATCTGGAGTTTGAGACTAACTCATGATCCCCGGGGTTATGTATTTTATTACTGCTGCGATTATGCATTTTAGTATTTCTGGGATTATGGGTGTGTCCTGAGGTGGATATCCTGAGGCAGAGAGCCTGAGTATAATATAAGAGTGACAGAGAGACAGACTTTATTGCCCTCTGTTGCCCTGGTTAGTCGGTTGCCTCTGTTGCCATGTTGCTATTCTGCTGCCATGAACTGCCATGTACCAGTCTGCTTTGGAACCAGCCAAATATGGACTGAAACCTCCAATAACTGTAAGCTAAATAAACCTTTCCTTCCCTCACTGTGGGTGTTGGGTATTTGTCCCAGCAATGCGTGGAGAGTAACTAAGACAATACCATAAAACAATGAAATGTGAAATGTCTTATACAAGTAGTATTTTAAGGATACTATCTTACTGACTTTGTCTAATTAGTCTACCTCACCACTGACTGCAAAGCCACCATCACCATCACCCCGCCAGTGACTTTGGTTTTCCATCCTGTACCTTGTCCTTCGTGTTCATCACAACATTTGTTCCCAACTCTGATTTGATTTCTTTGACATGACTGATACTTTTGGACCCATGCTTGCTGGCTCTTTTTGTTTTCCTTTCCTGGAATTCTCATTTCATTATTTATGTCTGGCCTTTTGTTCCTATTTAGCATCAACCTTGCCCAAATTTATCACTTAATTTTCTTTTTCTAGAGCTGGCTGCCCTGACAGTCTCTCAGCTAGATCATGAGTCCTGTCTCAGAAGTGATGACTTCTGGGAGTCCCTACATGGTAACCTCTTCCTCATTCTTATGAGGAAAACCAATCTCTATAGGGAATTCTCTCTTGAATTGTATACTATAATTTAAATAGATCACCTGCATGAGGAACACCCAGAGACCAAAGAGATGCAGACTTCTCTGTCCCATCCAGCCGTCCTGCATCAGACTGCTGAGGGTCAACGTCCAGGCCTCCATCTTTTGAAAGGGCATCCTGGTGACACCTAGACACACTGAGGCACTCTGCAGCCACTTTTTCTTTTCTTTCTCTGTCCCAAACTCTTTGAGTCTGCACCTTATAACAGCAGGAGCAAGGATAACTCTCATTCAGTGCATGATAGACTTCTTACTATTATAAATGATTTTATATTTAGTATTTCTTCCTTGAAGCAAATTAATAAGATATGTGTGTATTATTTATATTTTTCAGATTAGTCACTTTCCTCATTGCTTGACAAAGGGAGAGTTTACTTTGTCTCATTTTCAGACATTTTAGTTCATGTTGGGTGGCCTGACTCCCAAAAACAGTGTGGCAGAAGGACCTGCTCATGTCTCGGAGCCAGGAAGTAGAGAGAGAAGGAGGGGCCAAGGAAGGAGATGCTCATTCTACAATCCTGCCTCTTGACTCTCAGGACAGCATCCCTTTCCTGTCTACATTCTTCACTAGTCCTCTGAACTGGGCTTCATTTTGTAGCTCCTTTGCCACACCTGTGTTTAGTTATAACTCAGGTTCTTATTGACATCACTTCATCCTTTGGGGCTTGGAGTTGGTTTAGATGATGAAACTCTTATAGTGTGTAAGGGGTAATTGGAGGCTGTATCAATATTTCTTCAAATTCATTGGGGTCTATTTTTTTTTTTAATAATCAAGTTTCCTATGTGCTACTAAGAAGTCCAGCTTATTCATCTCTCTGAGGTAATTCTTTTGGCTCAAGCTGATGTATTTATACAGCTTAGTAATTTTTCCTTGATTTTTCTAAATGTATTGGAAAGCTTCTCTCTCTCTCCCTCTCTCTCTCTCTGTCTCTCTCTCTCTCTCTCTTTCCCTCCTTCCCTCCCTCCCTCCCTCCCTCCCTTTCTTTGTAAACTTTATAATTTGGCCAGGTGAGGTGAATTGCATGGAGTTAATTAAATTAGACATTAAGCTGTTCCTAAAAGGATTTCTTCCCTCCTGAAAGGAGTTTTTGAACTGTAAAATTCCTCCACAGTCTTGTCATGCTGATCAAGTTCCCAAGCCTTGTTCTTGTTCTTCGCTGCATTTTTTCTTTACTTTGCATCCTTCCAAACTTCTAAAATATACCACAATATAGAAAAATACCTAATTACAGGATGATATTATGAATGGCAATTTTTATATAAATGTATATTTCATTGTTGTATTGAGTGGGCAAGCAGAATTCACTGAGAAAGATGGATGATTTAAGGTGTATTAGAAGTGATCATCCCTGTGACTCAAGTTAGACATTCTACTGATTTCAGTGTCCATCTTTTTATTTATCAACATTTAGGTATTCTAGGACCCACCATACAGTGTTCTGTCACCTATATACAGGGACAAATATTCATGGGAAGGCTCCAGAAAATGAGAGAGCGGCTAGAATGGTCTAGATATCATTTCCACTAAGATGGAGATTAAGAGAGGCCACTTGCAAGCAATTAAAATACTCTCAAAGTTTGAACGATCTCTTGGCACAAGTCTTGGGTACAGATAATATCATTTCTTCTTAATTTCTCAGTTAACATAAATGGGTCCCACTCACTTAAGGTGCTATATCCATTTCTTTACTTGCTAAAATTCAACTTACTTCACCTTGGTGCCTCCTCCCAATCAAACCACTAAAATTGTCCTTATGAAGGACACAGGTGACTGTCTCAGTTACTCTTCTTTCCTTGTTGGGGCAAATACCTGACACTTCTACCCATAAAAGAAGGAAAGGTTTCTTTAGCTCACAGTTAATGGAGGTTTCAGTTCATATGCAGCTGGCTCCAAGGCAGGCTGACACATGGCAGAGGGCAGCAGTTCATGGCGGCAGAAGGCAGCAAAACAGCAAGAGCAAAAGGAAGGAGCAGTAGCAATGGTAACAGGGGCAACAAAGAGAAAGTCTGTCTGTCTGTCTCTCTTATGTCAGATCCAAGCTATCCACCCGAGGCTGGGTGCAGCATTCATGCTTGTAATCCCAGCAGTACTCAGACCCCACAACCCCAGTCTTGGATCATGAATTAATCACAAAGTGTAAAATGACTGCTTGAGGCTTTAGGGGGACAAATATACACAAGCCATAACAATGGCTTGTATAAGTTGCCTTCCAACAGAAAAGTATCTGTTTTATTTGTTTTCTGTCTCTTCATAATTTTTGATTCAATCAATCATCTTGACTAGGAGGCCAGAGACATAGCTTAGTAGAATAAGCACTTGCCTGGCAAGCTCAAGGTCCTGAGTTCAATTGGATGTCACCAAAACAAACAAACAAACAAAACCCCCCAAAACAAAGACAAACCAACAAAAAACAACTTAACAGACTCATGAAATAAAACTCATTTTACCTTCAGTATAATTTTTTTATGTGTGTGTTTTTAGTTTTTGTGAATGCATGTAGCCATTATAGCACAACTCCAGTCAAGCTTAAGGACAAATCTACCATACTCAAAAGGTCTCATATGCTTTTTTTCACTCCCTTTCCTATGCCAGGTAACCATCTATTTTCTGTCATAACTTTTTCCATAAAAGTTTCCTATAAATGGAATCATATGGTATTATAAGTGTGTGTCAGGCCCCTTTTATTTATATTGATGTTTTTTATTCATTCTCGCATGGTTCAGCAATTCTTTTTTCAAGCTTATTAGTTGTCCATTGCATTGGATATACCGGGGGTAATAAAAATATAGCAAATGTTTAAATTTTTAAAATTCTTACAGTAAAAGACACACTGCCATTAACCTCCCCCCAACACACCCATCTGCCTTGAGCACACTTAGTCCTTTGTTCTTGCCACTTTCTGAACGAGTTCTGAAAGTGCTCTTTCACGAGGGTTTTTATGAGGTGTGGTTAGAAAAGAAAAGTCCATGGCGAATGGCGCTGCCAAGTAGAGTCTAACAGAAAGGCAGGACTTTAAAGAAGGCATCATGGTTTGTTTTCCCCCACCTGCTTCACCATGTCTGGCACTGTGTGGCTCCTGCCTCTTCCATGAGTGAATAAAGCTGTATGATTTTACTGTGTGAACTTGGTGGGACGGGAATGATTCCTGAAAGAAGCCCATAAACACTTACTTGAAATGCTGTTTGCTATGGGCAAAGAATTCTGAAGTTGTTTCTGGCATTTGGTCGTTTCCCAGTGCCTAGAAATTGCTTTTTTAAAACAATTCAGCTCATGTTAGTACTGGATCTGTAAAGACTAGTCACTCACAATCTCCTCACACCTTCATTAGCACGAGTAGATCTCTCCTCCTTTCCTCAGAGACAATCTTTTCTCTTGGCTGTCATGAATGTTTCATCACCTTCAGAACACCTTTCTTTGCTTCATTTAAGTATTAAAATATATTGGTATTCAGTACAAGTCTCTTTTGAAAGGCATATATTCTTTTGACTTCTTCCACCACACATTCCTCTTACATGATCTCACGATCTCAGATAACCTGGATGACTATATAATAAATAAAAAAATAATCAACTGATCCAAAGATTCTAGATAGAAACCCAGAGCCTTCTTCCTGGGTGAACTGTCTTTCGATTGAAGACAAGTCTCTTTATCCTTAGCTCAGGCCCTCGTTCTGCCCTTATATCCTTCTGCTATTCTTCTTAGAAAACTATTGGAATGGTGGACCTCTTCTATTTGGAGAATTTGGCTGGGCATTTTCTAATGTCTTTTGCTTAGACACAACACAGATCTTTATAAAAGTTTCTCCCCCCTTGACTTCACATATGTTTTTACCTAGGGAAGAGCTAACTTATTCATGCTTAGGAAAAGTAAATCCTACTTACTAGTTCCATGATTGTTAGCAAATTTCTGAAGTTTTCTATAGTTTTTTTTTGTTGTTCAATAACACAGAGGTGTTTAGCATCTACCACATAGAATAAAAGGCGCTGATAAGAACATTTAGCACTTATTAAATAATGAATGTTAGCCTATATCTGTCATCCAGACATCTAGTTTTTATACTATGCCTTGCATTTCACCATAAGCCCCAATCACAAATAATAAAGACCTAATTGTTATTTAGTTATACAGAAAAGGAATTTTATGGCATAGAACTCCATATCTTGATCTTTCAGTTAGATTATATACTTGCTGAAAAGACCACACCGTATCACAGTACTTTGCATATAAAATGTACATGAAACATATTTGTGAATGGGTTTTCTTAAAAAAATATTATCTAATTCTGTTCCACTCAAATCCTCTCTTCCTTAAGTAGTTTAATTTAGTGTATTTGATTTGTTCCATCAGCAAGTACCAGAGTAGTTTGCGATAGAGTAGACTAACATTAAATACTATAGTTTTTAAATTAGCGCTAATTAAGAAAGCTCATTATCATTAATAAAACAAGGAAAACATGGGAATTGCCAATTCTAAATGCCGTGCTCTTCCAAGTCTTTCAGTTACTGGGACATTCTGTAAGTCTACTTAGAATAGTGTTTCAAGTATCAAGGACTAGGAGATAGCTTTGCTATCAAACAAAGCCTGACAAACAAAAAGAAACCTAGGAAAAGAGCTGTCAGCTTCTAACAGGGTAGCCAGCTGCTCTGGATACCTTTCAATCAGTAGGAGTTATGAACCAATCATACAGCATTCAGTTGAGTAGAGGTGAGCAAAAATTAGGTCAACCGAATGAATTATTTTAACAAGCTACTCAAGGTGAAAAAAAGAGAGAAATGAAAGGACTTTAACTTGGTGTAGTGGCATCTGTCTGACAGGAAGTTGAAGTCAAGTGTGCTTTTAGGGGAGTTGGTCATTAAGTTGATGCACATGGGAAAGAAATATTTGGTTTCTTCCTAATTGGTTGGTATCATACAGGCAGGACTTATCTTAGTTTGTTGCTGCCTCGACTCCTGACCTCAGCTGGAAGCACTCACAGATGAACTGGGATGAGGACAATCAAAAAGCTTTGCTTTGTTCTGTGAGGTCTTCTCAGGCTCAGTTCTCCATGGGGAGCAATGCTGATCTGGAAAGAAGGGACTCGTGGAGCCAAAAAGGACACTGGCCTTTGTCAGTATCGAAGCTCGTTGGGGTGCTTTAATCAGAACCAAGAGCTCACAAAGAAATATCATTCTCCATTTGTTATCTTTTCTTTATGATATTTGCCAAATCATCATTCTGGAGTTAAGAAAAAAAAAAGCCATCCTTTCCTTTTTCTTTGTCACTTTTCTAATTCAATTCCAAAAGTTACTTTATTTTTTTTTTTAATTTTTTGAATTCCACTGGCAGGACCTACATGAGATTTTTTTCTCTCTTCCATTACCCTCCATCCCATGGCCATCCAATTTCCTTTTGCAATCTACTTAAATATATTCCTAGAGAATGTGATAAGGCTGGTCAAAAAAGTAGCTAACTCACAATCGCTAACTTCAAGTAAATCATGGAAGATTAACTTTATCTTTCTATAAAAGATGGAATAGTGTGTGAAATGGGCAATTTGAATATTTTCAGAGGATTCTTGCCTTACTTGATTGCTTTAAGCCAATTGGAGAGATAAAAAACATTGAACACTTGCTCTCCCCAACTCCTCTCCTACCAGGCACTCTCTCCTTTATGGAGCTCACATTGACAACATAATGAACGCTCAGCACAGCTGTCAAAGGAAATGTTTGAGCACTTGTGAAATTACAGGCTGCTGCAGAAATGACTTAAGCATGCCATTACCTCTTGCTGCATTTAGAACAAATAAGCCACCTGCCCTTTAGGTATTATCTGATCTGTTTGAATAGACTGCTATATAGACTCACATAGAAGACTCCAAACAGTTTCTTCCACAATTCTGCTTAAAGAACTGCAGCTTCAGCATCTCACATTCCCTTTGCTCACTGTCTTCCTCTCCGCCTCAGCCCTTGTTGATTTGTATAAACAGTCGCACATCTCATCTGCTGTATTTGAGGAAGCCTCATTTTGTGATCATAGTCACCTAGCCCTGGGGAGTGGTACCTGGAACATGCCACTCAGACTTCAGACCCTGTGTGCCCTCTTACCTCTATAGCAAATTGCTTGATCACGATTCTGTCTCACAACTCACAGCTCTTTTCTGTTAGACATGGGTTGAATGTCAGAAACGCTGTGCAATTTCATCATCCATCCAAAATGGATGAATTAAACTGTGATGGCTGCATTACCACAGCTCCTAACTCCTAACCTGGGAAGAAGGTAGTAGGTTTGTGACCCCAGGAGCACTGCCCTTGTATTTCCATGCTTTTAGTCATCTCTCTGGCTCAAGTGCACTTAGTGCCTCCATCACCTGACACACTGAAACTGGCTAAGTTGAAGAAAAATTGCTAAAGGGATTATTTCCTACTGGAGCAAAATATAAGGGAATGCATAGCAATGATATGTTATTCTCACTCTAAAGCCCATGGGGCAGAGGGGGAAAGAATAGCCCCTGGACCTCAGAGAGGGAGTGGGAGGTGGTGACCACAGAGCAGGGCCAGCTGTCAAAGCCATGTGGACAGGATGTGGCAAACCCACGTTAACTTTGTAGAGAGAAAAATGGAAGAGACTCATACAAAATATTCCTGACTCACAATAAGTTGACACTATTTTTCAAGTGGGGAATGGTGCAGAATTGATATGCATTCAGTGGAAAACATTTTAAACCTTTCTCTTTTCCTGAGCCAGCAATGTACAGTTGGAAATAGTTGTGGTTCTAGGCACTGGTGGTGAGCTTTGGTCCATGGCCAGGCATAGATCTTGAGGATAAACAGCAATTATGCTATAGTGTACTGTGCTGGAAGAACTTTTTGGATGTTGTATTTTGTGTTGTTGCATCGCATCATGTTTACACAATGCCCTCCGTGTCTGCTGTAACCAAGCAACCATTCTGCTTTTCTTGTTTAGTATAGTGTTCAAGAAATTATAGGAGACAGTCAACAAGGTAGTGTGAAGTATTGCTTGGCATACTTTATTCAGCTATAGCCTACTGTTACGTGTTCAGAGTACGTTTAAGGTATGTGTCTTAGTTACTCTTCTCTCCTTGTAGGGACAAATAGTCGGCACTCAAAATGAGGGAAGGAAAGGTTTATTTAGCTCACAGTTACTGGAGGGTTCGGTCCATATTCAGCTGGCTCCAAGGCAGAGGGGCGTATGGCAGAAAACAACCTTTCAAGGCAAGAGCCTCCAAGGCAAGAGCAAGAGCACTAAGGTAGGAGGTAGCAGCAGCTCAAGCAGCTAAGTACTCTTTCTTCCTTACGCTGAAATGCAAATCACTTTCCCCAGGGCAGCACTCATTTTCACAGTAATCAATTACAAATTCCAGAAGCACCCCATGACTGCATGAGGCTTTGAGGGGACACCTATGCACAAACCACAACAGTTTGTTAGCCTAAATGACAATAACTGGTGTATTAGGGTTTTCTAAAGAACACAGGAGGGCTCAAGGATATAGGACCACACCAAGAACAAAGGTCTGAAATCCCTGTAGAGTCCTTGGTCTTCCATGAAAGACTTACATGGTTGCAAAAGACACACCCTCTCTTTCGGAAGGAAGATTTTCCAACACAGGCAGATCTCTTTCCTTCGTTTGGCTTTGAGCCTATTAGAGCCATTTACCATCAGAATCAGTTTTCTCCTCCTCATTGTTGGCCTACATGGCAATTTTCTCTGGAAACAGATACATCCAGAAGTGTGTTTTGTAAATCTGTTAGACTTCTCTCAACCAAGTCAAGTTGCCAAGTAAGATTCACTGTGATAACTTAGGTCAAGTATAGTAAATGCATTTCGTGGCTTATGATATTCTCAAATGAAATTGTATTCATCAGGATGAAACTCCAAGGTAAGCCTATGGCACTTGTACCTCAGCCTGATTCTTTTCCTTCTCCCAGATATCTGAGGGTCATCACCATTGATTGAATGAAAAAAGAAACAGGAGGAGAAAAAGTGGGTTCTCTCAGAAAAGAGAGCAGGAGGAGGACAGGCTGAGCAGGGCGCAGGGCACTTGGGGATGTCCAGCTCTCCTTCTGAGGACAATAAACACATCCTTCAGTGGTTTGCTTCTTAGACACCTCCTCTAGTTCCCACTGATCTTTCAAACTGTGGCCAAAGTATTATCCTTAAAACAGCTGATTGTATCATATCTTTACTGACTTTTTGTGACTCCTGCCACAGAGCATGAAGTCCAAATTCTTAGTCATAAAATACAAAACTACGCAAATCTCCTTTCCAATTAGCTTTTGAGCCTTTTCCAAATGCCTCCTTCTGACCTCAATCTAAATTTTCTTAATTTGTTGGTATTCCTTCAAAGACTTTCCTATTATACTCCTTTCTCTCCCCCTTATCCTTATTAACTCTTGGTTAGCTTCCTTACCTTCTAAGTTTAGTCTCAGAAAACACACTTCCATGAAGCTGTCTTCTGTCACCCTAGGCAGAAATAATCCTTCCTTCCAATAAGTGTTCATGGTGTTTGTGGTCCTGTTTTTACCCCTTTACACACTTAATACACTTTGGTTTACAATTGACTGTTGACACAATGTCTATGCCTCTTGTAGATCACATATAGTACAAGGCTCCTTTTGTTACTCTAGGTTTGAACAAAAAGAATTACTGATCACATGTTTAGGCTTGCATTGGTCGGGAACGTGCGGGTATAACCAGGGATATGTGGAACTCATGGGTGAATCTAAGACATGTATGAATAAAAAGATTAAAAGAAGGGCAAGAGACACTTTGTCTAAGACATGGGCAAAATTTTAAAATAGGAAAAAAGCCAGAAGGAAATCCACTTTTTTTAAAAAAATGTATTTAGTACACTGTAGTATTTAGTACACTGCAGTGTCTACACAGATCAGACTCGTAATGATCCTCTTGTTTTCAGCCTCCCAAGAGCTGGGATTACGGGTGCATACCACCACTCGCTGTCTCAATGGCTGTCTCCGCATGCCCTGGGAGTGGGGGTGGCACAGCAGGCCAGGGATGAAATCCCTGGTCTCTGCATCTGCTTAAGCAGATGTCCACTGAGCTATCTAGCCATTCCTAGGAAGTCCACTTTTGAACAGTTCTGGAAGCAATGAGTGGTAGTGTGGGGATAGTGTGTGTGTGAGCACAACTCCCTGGGCACAAAGAGTTGTGACAGCCAGAGCACAGGTTCTGGTCATCGGGAGGACTTCCCTCTTTCTTGCCTGTGATGAAAGGCTGGTCCCTGAACACGAGTCCTTCAAGGACAGGAGCCATGTTTTATTCATCTTCGTAGTTCTCTTCCTCTCTCTGCATCCCTTTAGCACAGTGTCTGTGACTTAGCAGGTGCACTAAATATGTTTGTTGCAATGACTGGAAGTCAGCAGATTTTATTTACATAAAATATTGTATGGAATATGAAAAGATATGTGTGTACCTAATGATATTTTGAGAGCAGTGAACAGGTAGCCTGGGGCTGAGGAGATAGCTCTGTGGCCTAAGTGCCTGCCTGCCAAGTGCGAGGTCATGAGTTTGAACCTCAGTCCCTCAAAGAAAAAAAAAAAAAAAAAGGCAGCCTGTTCTATTTTCCAAATGTCCCTTTCAGGTACACTTGTTCTCAATATTGTCTGCTTGAGTCACATGTGTGCTTCTGTGAATCTAAGTTAGCGGATTAGGATGAAAATAGGGAAGTGAATTTGTTCTCTATTTCCCTGAACATGCTGATAATGCAGGGAACATCCATCTGTTTTCTGGAAGCCTTGACTCGGGCCATTGGGAAAGAGAGTAAGAATGCTCTCCCTGCAGTGCTTCCTACATAAAAATTCTCTGGACAGGTTCTAATGACAGTGTTGGTTTTGGAATCCCAGGTAATTACCTGAAGCCTGTATCTAAGGGTCTGGAGTGGAATGTGCAGTCCCCAAACTGAGGAACATGAACAAGGTGGTGGGGAAGTGCCATCGGCTACCCGCTGATCAGAGTCTGAAGCTTGGAACTACATACTGGCTCTTACCTTCACAAGCTCTGGGCTGTTAGGCAACAGTGTGTGTTGCTTCCTTCTGAGGATTGAAACAATTCATAGCTCAGAGAGTTATTGTAAAGATCACATAAAATAATATGAATAATAGGAATAAAGTTTCCTGTCAAATCCCGGAAAGGATTCCATAAATGTCTTCTGTCAAAATTGGTAACTACAAGCTGAGCATGGTGGCACATGTCTATAACTTCAACACTTGGGAGGCTGAGGCAGGAGGATTAGTGCAAGTTCGAGATCAGCCTGGGCAACAAAAGTGAGCTGAAGGCCAGCTTGAATTGCATAGTGAGACCCTGTTTCAGAAAGACAAAAAAAAAAAAAAAAAAAAAAATCACTAACTACAGGAAAGAATTATAGTTTCCAAACATGGCAGTGAGAAGATCTGGCATGATAAAAGGGTGCTGAAAGAGTGGAAATTGTGCATGTTTTGAGAGTCATTGGTCTGAAATGGGAACAAGGGGTGGAAGTTCTTGGGATTTTAATTAGTATCAGTATGTGGAGGAATATTTTGACAATTAGAGCTCTTTGAACTAAAAAGTGAATGGCTATGTAACATAGGGAATTCTTAGTCCCTGGAAATATTCCAGAGCAAGATGGTTGGTCACTTATTTGAAACTTTATAGAAAAACATACAAGGCCAGGGAACGATCTGACTTCATGTAATTTATAAACTCTAAAAAAGGCTTTTTAAATTCTAGAGGAGGCCAACATCCAATTATTTATCATCAGTACTATAATTGCCTTTAGGATCTAGTGCCTAGAGCATACAATCCTGTGGTTTTGGGTAAATAACTGGAAATCATTTTGGTCACTTATCTCCCCCAATTTGGATGGAAAAAATAGGTGAGAGTAATCACTAATGGATACAGATAGGTCGACAGCTTTAAGGTGTTCACTAGGTTTGAACAGCTATAAAAGCAAATGCTTTATAAGAATGTGACAAAGTTTACTTAGGAATTTTATAATATTACAGGTAAGTTTTTTCCAATGTAGTGATGCACTTATTGTTGTGGCATAATTTAATATGAAATTCCAAGAAAAAATTCATTTGTATGGCAATGAACATCTCTGTCAGAGCCTTGGTGACTTTTGATTTAATCATGTGTACCATGTATTCTTCTCTTAGAGACTAGGGGCTCAGCTCTTAGACACGGTTATGACTTTTGCCACATCCCTTTACCTCAGGTACTAAGGACAAGCACAACTTCATTACATCTCTGGTATTTGAAAAGGATGAATAAAGAAATAGGAAAATTAAAGGTGAACAGGTATATGCATGAACATATGTGTCTGGGTAGACGCACCTTGAAAAATATATTAGCATCTAGCTTGCAGATTGCAAGGCAATCTCGTATAACAGTCATAAGTTAAACTCCTATGACATAGGCCCTGAATGACTGAAAGACCTTTTAGACCGATAAATTGCATCCTTCGACCTCGAACTTATAGCTTGGAATTTGAACAATGTAGAGAAAAATAGAGTTAAGAAAATCGGGCTTCTGTTATATATTCAAAGTTTAATCCTTTTTGAGAGTGAGGAATGGCTCTCCTGGAAGTTTTTATGGCAAACACAGCCTTGACCCAGGAAGGGCTATTCTAGTCTGGGAGGAAAGGCATAGTAGACTGAAAATGTGAAGCGCTATTGCAATAACAGCGGTCCCCAACTGCTGTCAGTGGAAATGGTTACCTGGGACCTAAACAGAGGAGCCTAGCACATTTCTGCAACTTAATTAGCAAGGACCCTGATTAATAAGAAGAGGAATGGCAAAGAAACAAAATTATAGTTTTATAAGGGAACTGGATCTTTTGGGAAACTGGAAAAGTAGTATTAATACAGAATTGGATTTTCTTCCAACTCAAAGACTTCTTAAACCACACAAAAGATTCTACTCTTTTAAGGATCTTAGACTTGCTTCAAGCTTATGTTGTGTCTTTATAAGCAGAATTTGAACATAAATAATGAGCTGCTGTTCCTAACAAGGAGGTGGCTATGACACAGTAGAAAGCTCTTTCGGATGGAGTACGTGACAGGGATGGATGAGGAACTCATCCCATCGGCTTCCACTGGGAAACTGGTACATAGACAATGGAAGCTGGTACCTGAGCTGGAATAAGAATGGGGGGAAGACAGAAAGGTTCTGTGACAGCACAATAAATATCAGTCAAATGTCTTACAGTCTCTCTTTTCTCTCTCTGCTGTCTTTGTTCTTCTCCTTAGACTCCCAGAGCAGCTGCCACTTTTGCGGCTGAGGCTGTTTTTAACGTTGTTACATTTGTCTTGCCTATTTCACCAGTTAGTCTTCCAGGGTCTTGAGGTCCAGACAGCAGCAGTTACTTTGTAGATCTGGAGGGCAACATGGTGACTGGTATGTTATTTGCTTACTTAAATAGTTACCCAGTGGCAGAGGAATTAATGAGATGGTACAGATGAAATTTCACAAAATAAAAATAAGAGATCAATAGTGTAGGATAACTGAATTGAGTTTAGAACTAGAGGTGGTTAATTTGGGGGCCTGAGAAAGTACAGAACGTAGACTAAAGCTGCAGGAAAATTGTAAATTGATTTAATGTTTTCCAAGGTGTAGAACACTCTCTGAGGGAAGGAGAGAGAATTATTAACAAATTAAATAACTGTTCTTCTGATCCAAACGGTGGTACAAGTAGTGTGAAAAAGATAGTCACATAATAAACACTCCAAACTGGTGTTTGTTTGCATTGAGTGATAATCATATTTAAGGTGTAACTTTATAGCATTGAAACTGATTTGCATAAGCTACTTTGGAAAAATATAAGCTGTAACTCATAGAGTCTTGATATACCATTCTCTAATAAACCTTCCATTTTCTTCATGACTTGGATTTGAGGATCTGGAACTATTCTGGTTTTTGTTTGTTTGTTTGCTTTTGGTACTGAAACTCAAGCTCACAAATTCAGGGTTGCCAGGCAGGTACTGTGCCACTGAGCTACATTCCCAGCAGATCTCGAGATATTTTGAAATACGAATGAAAAATCAGGGAGTGCCTTATTTCTTATTTGCCACGACTCAACTGGTTTTATGCGGGGCTCCTGGTGACCTACATATGTTTATATTCTGGTTCTTTAAGGACTGCAGTTTTATTCCACTGAAAGGGACTTCTACCCTCTGACTAGCTCCATCCCATCAGCGGTTGCTACAACTTATTCCAGACTGAAGGCCATCTGCTTTTCTCCTTTGCTATTTTCCAATTATTTTCTACTATTTTTTTCTGCTTCTGTATCTGTTGAGACAAAAATCAAAGTTTAGAAAACATGCAGAATTCATAGCTCTTGGAAAGTACGGTGAACTGAAAGCTTTCATCAGGCCTGTCAGGAAAATCCCTCCAGTTCTAATTTGAATGAAGCCAGAGACCCTCGGAATCATTTTAGTAGCTGCTAGTTAATGAGCTGCAGTTTACAGGTTGGGCTGCCTCACGCTTCCCCTGGAGGACATTGCATGCTAAGTAATCCACTCTCATTATGCCCTCAGCCCAAGGAGCTGCTGTTAGGCGGCAGTGTAATGATGTGATATTATGCTCTATATCACAAAAATTAGAGAAGGAACAAGAGCTGGTAGGTCATTCTGACCCTGCCCTGCCAGGGCACACTTGTCCCCCACTGTATTTTCTTGAGTGTTTTTGTCCAGTCTGGCTCAAAATGACTCAGGTGATGGGGCACCAACCCCATGCCTTGAGAGCCCATTTGGCAGCCTAAAAGCTTCGCCGTTTGCAAACTCTTCCTCGATGCCCAGCCTACCTATGTTTCCCTTCGCTCAGCTGCATCTCGTTCCTGCTGTTACTCAGCTTTTGCACACCCCAAACAAACTTCATTTCTCTTTCCTCCCACCTCTTCCATCGTAAATGTCTTCCTTATCCTCCCCAGCCACTGTCAGGCCACAGAATACTTGCCAGAGTACGTGGAAACTTTTTTCCTTCCTCTATCCACATGTGCAAGTCTCCTATGGGCTTTGCCTCGTTTGATTAAAACTTGGCTGATTTGTAAGGGCCAGAAGAGCACACTTCATTTCACGAAAGAGGATTTCTCCTAAGGGCAACATTGGGACGCGCCTCTCCTCTGTGACAGATGTGTTTGTGCGCACAGCCTAAGATTGCATTGCCTCTCTCCGGTGCTGGGCCACACTAAGAAACTTGAGGTCTGATGAACTATCAGTGCTCACAATCTGTTGAACAAGAGGGAAGTTACTCACCTGGCACCAGCGACTGCCATGTACATCTGGCCATTTTTCTTTGGAGAATTCTGCTTTAGGCTCTTGGCTTGATTAAAGTTTGATTAAGGACAGAAGAGAAAAACAAATTGCCCAAATAACAACATTAAAAATAATAACACCTTGTTCTCTGAAACTGGAGAATTTGTGTTTTCTTTTTTTCCTACCCTATAATTGCAATGCGATGATGTGAAAGTGAACAGCTCTAACTTCACCTGTTCTCTTTCATAAAAGGAATAAAACACATGGTGTTGAAAACAATAATCTTTTTGAAGATTGGTGCAACTTTCCATTCTGGAGCAATTGCCAAGCGAGAGAAAAACAGAAATGAAACATTGTTAGACCTTACCTGCCTTTGGCTTCCCAATATAAATGTATTCATATGTTTATTAGTAGACTCCCAACTTAAAAGATTTTCTAAAATACTTGACTAAATTTAAAATACATTTTACAGAATCCCAAGAGATGTGAAATAGAATTATATTTGTTAAGACATACTTGGCAGAGTGTATGTTAGCTTTTTGTATTGGTTTCTTCAACAATTACACTATAATGAATCCAAAGCTCTCTGTTATCTGCTATTAGTGATTCAACTCTGCCTGCAAGTGCCATTGACTCATTCATTTCCTTAGGGTGACTCAAAGTGTTTTGGGGCTTGTATTTCGGATTGGTTATGTTCCTCCATGAGCTCCAGCAATACAGTGACACTTCAAATAATGATCAAGAAAAATACATCACTTTTTTCTTATTTTATCTTCACTTACTGTACATCATGTAAGTAATTGCTGGGTCGGCACACACATCCTCCCTGACTTTTGCTGCACTAAGTATTCTTCGCAAGCCAAGAAGTTTGACTAGTGACAAAAGCAGCTGTCTACAAACTATCCACCTCACTGTTAGCCAGAAATTTTATTAAGGTACAATCTTGAGTTATGCTGGTGTGTAACATTTCGGTCATGCATGGTACAGAAGTCCATGCTGGTCACCTTTGAGGTCACAGAAAAGAATGAGCTTATTCTACCAGGAGATTTAAATTTCTTATCACAGCTAAGATGGGTATGTGAAAAATTAGAAAGTTATAAATAATAGTAAACCAAGCATTCTAAATCATGTATGTATGTGCCAGGTGATGTATAAATCCCCAAAGTATACCCGTAAGTGAGGAAAGGAGAGATCACAGAACACAGGCTAGAAAGCCCCAGAGGGCGTTTGTCGAGTGCTTCCTTCCTGCCAGCAGTAGTGCTGAGTTCTACAGACGGATTAACACTTCGACTCATTGCCTTTCATTTTCACAGATCTTACAGAAGTTAAGCAACTTGAATAAACTCATGCAAGCGTTATAGTGGAACTGAGATTCACACACAGGACATTTGCAGTGCAGTGGCTATGCTATTAATTTCTATGAAAGGATTTTTAAGTGGGCCTTGCAGTATAGGTATTAGCAATGTGAGTATGAATCTGAGATTTTACTCGGCAGCTGAGTAAGGAATCTACTGACGCTTGGCTTCGCTGCTCACAGTTACTTTCCTCTCATAAGATCTCAGGGAGAGAGAGATACACACGAGAAATGAGGACAAATGGTACATGAGGCACCATTCTGACCACTAGGCCTACGACCGGCCAGCAGTGGGCCTCTTCCTCCATCTGTTTAAAATCCTAAACTCACCAGGATGGAGAAAATGTCATGTTACCTGGCAACACTTGTGATAAGAAGAGAAAAAAGGATGGATAATTTATCCAAGGATACTGACCGTATTTTGGCCTAATAATTCTGGTGCACAGGGTATTTGAGAGTGCCACAGAGAGAAGCCATACCCACATGAGAGCGGTTGGTGCCTTGACATTTCAGAAATGATTATGGCACAATTACAATTAGAAATCTGATTGCATTGGCGAATATAAAAGAGAAAAAAGAGGCAGAGAGGCCTTTCTGCTTTTCATTACACGTATGGTAATAAAGGGGAAGAGAAGGGACCCAGCTTCCCATGATGGGAGAGGTGAGAGCAAAGACTACCTTCAAGATAACAGAGTTTATTTGTATTTTCATTAGTTCCTGTTTGAAGTACATAAGGCTCCCAGTCTTGTGGGAATGGACACATGGGCATAACACATCCCAGTTCTCTCTCTGTCCTATTCTTTCTCATTCTGCCTTCCTCCCTCCCTTCATCTCTTTGTCTTTTCCCCATTTACAAAAGATCTGTCTTTCTCTTACCCATTGTCTAACTTTTACCTTGCTCTTTCTTTATATTTTGCGTTTTTCACTTAAGGGGCAATCCTCTGTTGATGGCCTTATAGGCCAGTCCAAGATTTGGCTATTGGGAATTGTGTGGCTATAAATGTGGGTATGCACATGTCACTGTAATGTGAGGTCTTCTACTGTTTCATAAAGATACTCCGGCAAAGCATAGCTGGGTTGAATGAGACTTATAGTTTTAGTTTTCTCAGGAAAAACTTTGTACTGATTTTCAGTGTTTATTCTAGCTTACCTTGCCTCCATCAATGTGGAAGGATTCCTTTTACTCTGCATCTTTGCCAATATTTGTTATTGTTTGGTTTTTTAATGGTGCATTTTATTTTATTTTTAATGTATTTAGTAGGGGTCTATGAGGTCTTGCTGCACAGATTGGACTCACAGTGATTCTCCTGTTTTTTTCAGCCTCTCAAGTGCTGGGATTACCGGTGTGTGCCGCTATGCCTTGTCTCATTCACCCTCTCAGCATGTCCTGGAGTTGGGACTGGCACAGCAGGCAGGATATCAAAACTCTGTCCCCTGAGTCTGCCTAATGGCACTTGAATGCACTAAGCTATCTGGCTGGCCTTATTGTTTTATTTTTGATGATACACATTCTTTCTGGTATAAGATGGAATTTCAGTGTCTCACTTTGCATTTCTCTAATGGCCAGACATTTTGAACATTTTCAATGTACTTATCAGGCTTTTACATTTCATTGAGAAATATTTATTTGTTTCCTATTTTTTTATTGCACCTTTGATTTTGGGGGGAAGTTCTAATTTGTTGATTTTTTATGTATTTTAGATATTAGTCTTCTGTCCAACCAATTGTTGGCAACCTTCGTCTCGTTATGTAGGGTGTCTCTTCATTCTGCTTATTTTTCTCACTGTGAAGAATGCTTTTCATTTGATATAATGCAAATTGTTGGCGCTTGATCTTATTTTTTTTTGTGACTACAGTTCTGCTCAGACCTCCGAGGTCAACCTTAGCATAAGTTGGAAAAGCACCTGACATAGCTAACTTACTGAACCTCACAACAACATCGCAGCCTAGCAACACAGCACACTGTGGAATGCTGGTTGGTCACCGTGTTGATGGCATAAGCGACCCGAAACTGCAGCTCATGACATTATTCAGCATCTCGGGGAAAGTGTCATGTCATAGTCTAAACCTGGGAAAAGATAAAATTTCAAAATTTGAAATATAGTTTCTAGTGAATGTATAGTTTTGGGGTCATAATAAAATTAAAAAAAATGCACGTTGAGGCAAGATAAATAGGGAACTGTCTGTACCGAGTTTGAAAGCCTGCTAGGTTACTCAAATAAAGATGTCATGCAGATTTCTGGATCTGTGGAGATGAGGAACCAGGGATGGACATGAAGTTTTGGTAGGTATTTGTATGGCAATGTGTTGTAATTTAGATCTAAGATGGATTTTGAAAGTTTCTTGTGTTTGTGAGTGGGAATTTTGGAAGGCCGCTGGATCACAAGGTGTACACTCAGAAGTGGATTCACCCATTGCGAGTTCACAGCTGAATGTGCTGTTAGCAGGGCGCGGTTGGAGCAGATGTGCTATTTGGGCCTGAAGTAAACGTGCATTGCTTTCCTAGGCCCTGCTGTTCTGGCTCTGGGTCTTCTTGCTCTTGCTGTTTCTTGGCTGATATGAGTGAAACAGAGCTTTTTCTAGGAGGCCCTTCTGTGGCTCTGTCTTTGCCTTGAAGCCAGACAACCATGGATTGAACCCTGGAACACAGCAGGGCAAATAAGCCCATCGTTCTTTAATTGTGTCAGGTAGTTTGTGCCAGACTCAAGAAAGCTGGCTAATATACATTGCCCAGAAAGAGCAGCAAGCCAACAAACAGCTTCTAGAGAATTTACCAAGCATAGTCACTGTAGAAAGACAATCCAGAAAGAAGAATGCAGGAACAATGGCCACAGAATGGATGGAAGTGTAGTGGCAGAGGAAAGGGAGATAATTTCAAGAATCAGATTCTACATCAAAGCAGTTTAGAGCAATTTGGAGTGATATAGATTCTGAAAAGAAGCAAATTAATAATGGCTTTTGAGAGATCAACTTTATTGAAGTGGAAAGCATACAGATCAAATTTTGGGCATCTAGGAGAGAATGTTGATAAGAAATGGAAGAGTCATAAAAACATACATGATAATCTACTAGATTAATGTACTTAATCTGCTATATCTTCTCTTCTACTAGAATAAAAGTAAAATGGCTCCAAGAAGGCTATAGGTGGTCAGCGTTTTCATGGAAGAGAGTAGGAAGAAGTAAAATATTGAACCAATAGCGAGTTGTAGTAATATTTACCACTAATGGATATTTTCTCGTATGTTTGGTTATTTTTTGAGTAATATGTTGTCTCTAACTACAATGCAGACTTCAGCCAAAGGAGGCTCTTGTTCACCATGTTCTAAGCGGATACTTGGGCTAGAATATAAGCTTGATAATACCACTTATCTTTTGTTCTTTGGTGGTTTATAATGCCTAATACTGTCTATCACACTGTTACTGCTTAATTAATATTTACAGAGTAAATGGATTAATGAATGAATTACCTACCAGTGTCTATAATCAAGTTTAGTACATAGTGCTCCATCTCCTTTATTCTCTGTTTAATAAATTAATCATAACATCAGAATCAAATCAGAATATTGGGGTCAAAGGAGGGAGTGAGAGGAGTAAAGATTGAGTAGCACTGGTAAGACCCAGAGGGAGAAGAATATGTTATCTTCACAGTACGTCAAGATAGCAAGTACTATCACTGCATAATACGAATAAGAAAGCAAGTTGTAACTCCATTTCATTCCAGGTTCTATTCCAAATATTCTATATGTCTTAGAACTTCACAGCAGCTTTATGCTTGAAGAGAAAGCATTATCCCTTCTCATTTTCCAAGGAGGAATCTGATGTATATAAAAGACACTAGAAAAGATTGCTTAGATGAACCAAGAGTGGGAACTACAACTCTTCCAACAAAGTAGAGGGGATGAATTCGGCATCAAAATAGCTTCCTCTAAAATTCAACACGATAAGGAGCCTAGTGTCATTAAAGGATGAACATTTGGAAGCAGATGAGAGGGAGTTATGAAATGAATGGGTAAGAATGGGTAAGAATGAGGTATCATGCCAGGCGTGGTGGCGCACGCCTGTAATCCCAGCACTCGGGAGGCTGAGGCAGGAGCATCGGTGAGAGTTTGAGACCAGCCTGGGCTACAAAAGTGAGCTCAAGGCCAGCCTGAACTGCACAGTGAGACCCTGTCTCAAAAAAAAAAAAAAAAAAAAAAAAAAAAAAAAAAAAAAAAAAAAAAAAAAAAAAAAAAAAAAAAAAAAAAAAAAAAAAAAAAAAAAAAAAAAAAAAAAAAAAAAAAAAAAAAAAAAAAAAAAAAAAAAAAAAAAAAAAAAAAAAAAAAAAAAAAAAAAAAAAAAAA